>CALSBV010011010.1:5596097-5626688 GCA_943590825.1 Bovichtus diacanthus | reverse complement strand
GTGTGTGTGTGTGTGTGTGTGTGTCGTGGTGAGTAGACATGTGGGGTGTGTAATGTGGTGGGCAGGCTCTGTGACAGCTGCTACACCATTTTGCCCCTCCTCTGTGTTCAGAAAAACAAAATCTTTAGGTAATTATTGTTAAAGATTTACATTGTTAACTTACTTGAATGGTATATGTTCATATGATAAATCTATTCAAACAAAAAATGTGATCCTTAATTTACGTCATTTAAGTGGACATTTTCTAAACGGATGAGCTTGTGTTTATGGCATAAAACACCATGTTTAGATTTTAATCATGAAAGTAAGTTACAAGTTTTTTTTAATTTATTTTTTTTAATTTTTCAATTTCAAAATCCCCCTAAAAACACACATTTTGTGATATACTATCCCTCCTTCTCTCCACAGCCTAATGAATTTGTTTATTTATTTTAAAAGCTGGTGAGCAGTATTGCAACGGTGCAATGGGATTTTTTTTAAAGCAGCCAAATCATTTCATTACCTCAATAACGAGTATAATGACGGCTATTTCCATCTTGCAGGGTATTACAGAGCCCTGCTTCTGACACGTCGGCACACATTCTCTTCTGACAAATCCATCATTATTGATTCCATTCTGATCTATTAACGCCGTACTGACTTTGGCAGCGATGCACAGATAAAGCGTAGACCGACACTAGTTCAGATGGAGGGGAAAAAAAAAAAAAAAAAAAAAAAAACACAAACACATTCTCTCATCTCTCAATCATGACTAATGGCAGATATATGTGCAAGGAAAAAAATGTGTGACAGCTCAGTAATGCAGACAACTGGATGCAGGCTGTTCGGCAGCTGCTCCACTGCGCCCTCCGGTGGAAAGATTGCGACACTGCTTCTTCCCAATTGAGCCGATTGAGGGAGGGGCCGGGTGACTGAGCCACACCACAGACGCTCCTATAGCACTCTGCGAGGCACTTTACATCGCACTGACAGAGTGGCGACCATTCCCTGAAGCTCCCATCCAGGCGAGGGCCACTGCAGCATCCGTAAAGAGGGGAAATACCGTTTTTCATAGCTTGATTTCGAAAGGTGGAATCGGACGAAACATGTCTTACCAAGGAAAAAAGAACATCCCAAAGATCACAGTGAGTAAAAGAGTTATTTACGCTTCACTGGCCGGGGCGAACTTTGATGCCCGCCGCTGTTGGAGAATCACTACACGTTCCGCGTTTCCGCTGCTGCCGTCTCGCGGGCGATGTATCGTGAACGTAAATGCGGCCACCGGCACGAAACCTTGGCGCTTGCGAGGTTTGACTTTCTTTTTTTTGTCGGACTTGACCGCAGGGAGCCGCCGGAGAAAATACGCACCGTTAAATGGCACGACTGACCGCCTTAGTGACAGCCAGGCGGGGAGATGAGGCGTTTTCTTAAAGGTGTCCTGCATCTTCTTTGTTGAGAGGCTCGACGCGTGCGGCGGAGCCGGCTCGCCCATAAAAATCACGGTCATGCTTCTGCAGGGACTTCTGCCGCGTGCATTGCCTTGGATGCGACTTTGTGGTGACACGATCGCATTAAATGTAGTTTGGTGGCATATTATTGCAATATTGCATTGAAGTGCTTTATAGGCTGTCTACCCCCCCCTCCCCCTCCTATGCGATGAAGCGATTTTAAAATCACGTTTGATCCATTTTGACCAGCATGTGTTGAGCCCTTCCTTTCTCTCTTGGGGGGAGATTATTTCGGGCCTAACTGATCACTTGCATGGGAGGCTATTGAACAGTGATGCTAGTCTCATTTTCAATGAGCTTATCTCGCCATTTTGATGCACACTGTTTTTAGTAACACACTTTAAAGTGTCCTAATGATCCTACAGCCTAATTATACTGTCCTGTGGCTATAAGTGGGCAAACAATTGCACACTAAGGTGTAGTTTAAAAATCATTTGCAATTCTTGTGCATCAGATAATTATTCCCACAAAGTGGCTTATTTATTTGAATGTTAAGAATGAAATGTGTGCCATGTAGACTACAGACACAGGCTACTGTTCATGTTGCAGGCTGGTGCAGAGGAGAGTGAGAGGAGGAAAAAGAGAGGTGGGGGAAATACACGCCCATTTTTGATGAGCTGGGATAAGCTGGCCTTGTGATGGGGCGCTTGTAGTTCTGCATCATGGGAAGAAGAAAGACACGGATCGAGTCGGAGCATCGAGGGAGGTTGAATACAGGGCAGGCTGGTGTTGCACTGCCAGCCAAGCCGGGTGCTGGTGTGTGTTACAACTGCAGAGAAACCTCGCCCTCTCCTCTCTCTCTGTGTGTGTGTGTGTGTGTGTGAGTTTGAAATGCCTGCCTTCCAGTTTTCATTGTTGCAGCCCTGGCTGCAGTCAGGGGTGTGTTGCTCGGCTGTGGGAGACAAGGCCTTTGTCTCGTCTCCTCAGCTGATATTACACCAAAGCGGAGTTTTTGGGAAGACAGGGGTAGCTTTGGCCTGTAGAGATTTTGTATTCGGCATCCGTATTCTGAGACTCACAGTCTCTTTATGTCATTACTCTTAAAGTAGGGCATGTCTCTATAAGTGGGCCAGAGTTTTCCATGGCATGTTTAACACAGTCATTATAGGGATGGAAATTTGAATGTTACCAACCCCCCACGTAGAGGTTGGGTGTTTTTTTTTCTTCTTCTTTACCCTTCTTTTATGGTAGAATGTTAGGGTGTAAACGTGCAAATGGCTATTTATGTCAAAACCCCCACATCCACAGACAAAATCAGTAAGTGATGCTGCAGCAGAGAGCACAAGGCTCACCAAGATAAGGTCCGTCTTCTCTCTTCATATAGTTCCATGTATAGTTGGACACTGAGGAAAGAAATCGGAGTAGAAAAATGTGTAGTATGAGCGAGTAATGTGCAGTTTCATGGCCTCTAGACACACACACACTGTCTGCGTCACTTTGTTGCACATTGCAATAATAAAAAAAAAAATCCGTTGGGAAACTGCTGTGAGACTAACTCCATTCATTTGTAACCAACATGTTAACTAGACTGACATTCAGCGGTTACCAAAGTACAAAGTATCTCATTGATGTTGACCCAAGAGCAGCGATAAAGTGGCTTCACATTCACCACTTCAGTTCACAGAGGACTAATTCATCGGCTTTCAAACATGATGAAATGAAAAAGCGACGTTTTCTCGCTGCTTTACCATTTTAAATCAGTATTTGCTCTCATCATGTCGTGGTAGTCCGGTCTTTTTCCAACTGATGAAGTTATAATCCTTAATCCCTTTTCGACCGACAGTCTTCGTTGTTTATTTACAGCATGACCGTCATCGTTCACTAACCTTAACCACGTGCTTATTACTGTGACCATGCAGCGAAGATCCAATTTACCCTTTGCAAAGTAGGGATTTGAACCCATAACCTTTCCCTAAAAGTTGCTTTTGTGTCTAACCCTAACCAAACATTGACCCTAGCGTTGTCACATCATGAAACAGAAAAAAAAGTTTCAATCCTGATAAGTAACGTTTTTGAAAAGTACTGACAAATGATATCAGTTATTTGCAGGACTTGTTGGAAATAGTACCTGTACTAACCACTGGGGGCAGCAAACACACCTCTAGCGGCTACTCGGAAATACGACAGACAAACTAGCTCAACTGCTCGTAGTGCACCCAACAGAGAGGATACGTCATGTCACGTCGTTTCATTTCATTACGTTCACAAGTAATTCTCAATTTACAAGAAAACTACAACAGCCCCGACTGTTGTCTTCTATATCGCGTTTAGTGCGTGCATTAAATCTTTTCCTGTGAATCCCGTGTCGCGTCAAAGCGCACTTTGAATCCTGCACAGGAATGCGGACTCTGCCAGTAACAGTGAAAAACACTACATGGAAAAGGCAAAGTATGCAGCTCGCTCCATCACCCCACAGCAGCTGTAGCATTTTTTTAACTTTGTAAAAATCAACACGATACTGGTATTTATACAAATCCCCTCTCACATAATTAAGTAAAACGTGCAATTTGAATTTGAACCGCCACCCCAGAGTCACCAGCTCTGCGAGTGGACAAACAACTCCCCAGTAAGTGCTGATGTCATAAAGGATTTGGAGTATACGTACTGCACCGATAACCTTATATCTGCTTATAACCCTCCTCCCCCTCCCAGACTTTCCTTCTGTATTTCCATGCCCATTCTATTCCAGCTGTTTTCTTGCGTCTGCTCTCTGCCAGTGGCTCTGTCAGATTTCTAGGTGTGGTTCCTCCCGTCCCTCATATCCACTCACAGCAGCTTCAGTGTTGTTCCAGGCTAGTACAAGTCATCAGTAATCCCTCCAGCTGGAATGAGCATCTGCGGGCACGAAACAGGGCCGGCAGACGTCGGCGCTGCACGGGAAATGAAACCCGTTCCCCCCTGTTGACACGCCACAAAACAGTGCTCTGCCACAGTGTGCCATCACCACGACGCAGGCTGCAGCAAAGTGGGCTCGAGTGCAAACAAAATACCCCGTGGCCGCCCAGGCGTTGCCGTGCGACTCACCATGGCGACCGACACACAGTGGTGATGGCAGGAAAACACAACCCCTGTTTGTTTTGTCGTGTGGAGATGTGATCTGACACACACTTCAGTCACACACGAACACTTCTCAGACTTCTTCACTGAGAGAGTTCATAATTCAACTTCTCTGGCTCAATCGGATCCATGTTGAGTTGTGGTTTTGTCTTTTTTCTGTCGCCATGGTTACAAGGTTACACTACTCAGGCCTATCGCAAGATCAACATTCCAGACAGGCAGGATATTTCTATGACCGTGGCTGGCAGGAGCCTCCACAATTAATTTAGATTGATAAGTCTCATTGTTTTCACTTTTCCAGAATGTGAAAAAAAAAAAAAAAAAAAAAAAATCCTGTGCAGTTTTGGGTAAAGAGTAAATATTTTTCCTCGCTAGGCAACAGGCCTGAAGCAGAGCAACTGGTGCAGGATGAATTCCCTCTTCCACTGGTCCCTGCCTTCCTCCCCGCTGCTCTCTCCACCCACACAAGGGTCTCCGTCAGAGCTAATGGAGGTCTCCTCTAATGCCCTCTCAGCCCTTTTGGCCTGTATCGTAGACGCGCAGTTTTCCAGGACCATCCCCACTTATTCAGCACGGAGGAGTGGCTACTTGTAATTTGCATCCCAGTTTATGAGCTTCTCCCTCCGGTCTGGTGGAAGTGGAAAAAAGTAGTCAGTGCATATCAGCGTACAGTAGTAGTACAAGAATAACATCCTGTCGTCTATTTTTGATTACAGCTTTGTGTAACAGAAAATGACAGTTTCCTGCGCAGCGAGAGCTGCTTTATTTTTGGTGCTTTGTTTTTCTTAAGAGTTGAATGACAAGATATTTCTTTTTCCACCTGAACCTGACTCTACTTTGTTGCCAGACATGTATTAGACGAGCTTGTCAGCAGTGGAGCGAAGATAGAGTTGCAGAAGTTAGAAAGAGCTTAATTACTTTTTTTTCCTCCAATAACTTCAAAATGTGAAACGCATCGAAAGAGTAAAGCAGCTGGAAGCGCACACGTTCCTAAACCGTGCAGATTTCTAGTATCAGTTAAGATGAATGACATTTGCTTTTATAAGCATTTTTGGATGACCTCAGCTGTGATGATTGCGTGATTTGGGTGTTCAAGCTAATCCTCCTCCAACTGTCCGAATTTGATGAAACACCAAATCCTCTCCTGTTTACCCAGCGCCAAGAGTAGGTCACGGTCTCCCCCGCACATAAACAAGCACACTTATGGAAGTGAAGATAAGTAAGTAAAAAAAAACAAAAACATTTCTGATGGTTGAAGCTGTAACGGTCTCTGCCAACAGTTGCATATTTTAATTGTTTGCCCCAAACACGCATACATATCATTGGTCAGATTAGTATTTATTATCCATAAAACAAGACAAAAAACACACCTCTGACCTTTCAATCTGTCTCAATGCTGCATTTCTTTTCCAACGTTCCACCATTCAGGGTTTAGGCTTCATTTGATCTTTGGTAAAACATCATTATATCTTTTTTAAATTAGGTATTTTATTAATTTCACTATTTCCAATTGTGCAGGATGTGTTGTTTTGGCACCTCAATTTGTACTACAGTACACGACACGATACGACAGTTTATATATATATATATATATATATATATATAATTTTTTTTGATATAGGCCAGTAACAGCTAAGCTTAGCACACTAATCTTAGTGATTTCATCCTTGCTGTGTGTTATTTGAACAGGTTAGTAAGTAACATGTTCCAATAGCATTCTGTGAACGCAAGGCGAGATTGCATTCAAAATCAATGGAAAGATGCTCACACAATATTTGAGCTGTATGAATCGGCTTCATAAGCATGAAAACGTTAAAAGAAAAACGAGAGAGACCGGAGTAAAAGAAAAGAAAGACCTGGAGTCGTGAGAGCGTGCTGGCACACAAACACTCAACAACGCACGTCAACGCGGTGGTGCGTACGTTGCTAGTTAGCCACCTAGCTACTTACCTACAGCTACTATACAGTATGTCTGTGTAGCCCATACATTGGCTGTGCAGACTGCGCAAACTACAGGGACTGCAGTGTGCAGCTCATCCAGTGAGATTGTCTTTCCCTTCAAAGAACTGGGCGCTGTAGCAGTGACATGATTGACAAACGAGGACATTGTCAGTGACCCCGGAAGGTCAGAGCAAATCAGGATCAACATCTTGTGTGAATATTCAGACCCTTTTTAAGATAGTATGAATCTTTTATGATCTACTAAAATGATGACTTGATTTAAAGTTGAGACGTGTTTTAAAACAGGATTTAAAAAGTCTCCAATGTAGAACAAACCCAGTTGTATGAGATGAGATGACAAAAAAAAAAAAAAAAGGGAGGGATTCAAGCATATTGCGTTTAAAATCATGCAGAATATAAGCTTTGATCAAAACAAAAGTGTGGCGGGGACTTTTCTTTTGTTGGATTGTCTTATACATGTTGGCATGACGCCTGAAATCGAAGAATGCTACACAGCGTACAAACAGTTTAAATGAATCTCTTTAGAGAACAATAGATATGTAAGCTCTTCAGTCTGGTTGTAGCTCTGCGGCTGCTCTCGCTGCTTATTCTGCTCAATGTCTGGTCAACGGATTTGTCCCAGTTTGAGAGTGATTCAATATCTGCATTGATTAAGGTATTTTTTTTCACAAATACCAGAGCTCAGGTAGGTTAGGGCAGAACTGTGTAAAGCCAGTTATTATTATAGGGTTAGGATTAAAGAATTCTTCAAAATACAAGAACAGAGATTTGTTTTCTATTGTTCCATGAAAATCCACCCAGGGGCTGAACTGGGCCCTTTTTCTACATTTCTGATCAGTCGCATCTGAATGACAGACACTGACCGATGTATATCCCTTTTTACTGATTTTATTGTGGGAGTTTTAAAACATGTTAGGGAATATTAACTATTTGAAATCAATGTCCAACAAGGACTCAGGAGGAAGAGTGGGAAACACTCAACTGAAATCAATATCCATTAGGTTGATAGAGAACGCACCAGCAAGTCTCCCGAATCCATGGTCATATCATACATTTGCAACATCACGCGTGTACGAAAGCACTAAACAAAGTTGAATTTCACTCTTGACGTTAAATCGTTCTCGCCAAAGTCAGGGCTGCGACAAAAATAATATCTGCAATATCTGTTTAGTCCGTGGGTGGTTCTTTTCTCGTTAATGTCGTAACATTAGGTTTCGTCCCAAAGCGACATTATAGCACAGATGGTTTAACTCAAGCAATTTCGCAAGAGTTTGAGTTCCGTTACATTTGTAAATGTTGCTGTAATGTGAAATCGTTAAAAACGTTTTGAACTAAGTTAATGAGAGAACTTCCTGGTGGAATGATTAACCACACACAGGAAAAACCCATTTTGCCACGTGTCTCATCGCTCTTTTTATTCTATTAATAGTCGAAATAATGCATAAATGTTGAGAAATATTTTTTTTGGGGGAAAAAATGACAGAATCATGGATAAATTCTGAAACAATAAACAGCCGTTTGGCTCACATTGACTACATAACGGTGGCAGCATGCAGTCACTTGTTATATTTACTGTTAAATGTTGGAAGTCAACATGTCACTGTTTGCGGTCAAATGACATGAACACTGGGAAATGTGGCGCTCTGTTTGTCATAGATTCATGAAGAAAGCCACAATAAATGCTCGGTCTGCATTTAGATTAATGAAGTGAGATGAAGTGGTGTTAGTAAAAAAGAAAAAAAAGCTATATATATAAAATAAACTCCTCGGCGTCTTTGAAAAAGCTTGACAGTTCGGTCCCATGCTGCCTCGCCAAACAGCACTGCCACTACAAAGTGCTGCTGACATTCTTCGACAGTTAACATCTAGTTTTCCACTGATTGGAAATAACTCAAGTCTAGTCTCATAGTTCTAGTTTTGCATTATGTATGTCACTGGCAGATGCACTAACGGAGGAATACTGAAATCAGCAGACTGACAGTTGCTGGGTTGTAATGGAAGCGGAAAGCTATTGATTGTCAAAGGATTGTGGCCTCTTGCATGCTGTCATAGGACGGTGGGGAGGGTGGGCAGAAACCGACAAAGGGGAATATGTGTGTGTGTGTCTGTGGGAGAGAGACTGCTGAGGCACTTGAGTAAGACACTCGTGCACGAGGGAACACGCCTTGCTGCAGTATTGTAAAATAGATATATAATCTTTACTCATCTGTCTCGGTCGATGCAACCCTTGATTGGTTTTGTTTTTTTCCCGCAAAAAATATTCAACTTACATTTATAAACAAAAATGGAGAAAAAGCGACAATTCCTCAAACTGGGAACAGTGAACGTTGGGCATTTTCGCCTGTTAAATCACTTCATCTTGACACTCTTTAAATTGTCATTTCTAAGCACTGGGGACGATTGCAATTTATGAAAGTTAAGGTACTGACTTTGATTGTATCTAAAGCATCTATTTTAAACACAATCGTATTACAGTGTTACATAAAAGAGGTGAAATGAAGTCAGTATGCACTCCATATTCAAGCTCAAGACTAGATTACCAAGGAATCGTCCCCGAGCTCATGAGTTGGGGCTCCACAGTGTGATCTCTGTTGGTGCCTGTGTGTTGTAATGTGTTGCTTCAGGGTGTGGTTTCCAGGGAAAGGTCTGGGCTCTGTTTCACACAACTCCATCACCATCTACATCACACGCGCACAAACACGGAGACACAAGGATATACACACACATACGCACACATGGCGTGTGATTATGAGCTCAGCAGATATTGAGCTTGTATCATTTGAGCTACAGTACATACAAACCGTATTGTGCTTTTTTTCCCCCCTTTTTTTTCCTGCTGTGCGAGGGAGTGGCTGCAGTTCATTATAGTGATGAAACACTCGGTCCACAGCCAGGCTGTAAATCAGCGCACACATGTGCTGTTGGGAAAATATGGAAGGCTGTCCCTCTCAGCAGCCTTATATTATTACTTATCACACTTTTGTATTGTTATTCTTTACCCACACAGAATATAAATACTGTTCACGTAACTAATCGCTATTTTTATCACCGGTATCATTTAATAATCATTTCATATATTCAATAAATATGTTTTGCCTGTTTTTGTCCCCCAAAACAATCCCAAACCCCAAAAAAGCATTCTACTTAAAATGCTGTGACAGAGAATTATTGCAAAACTCATTTTTATCGATTTAATCTTTTTGTTGATGAAATTTGAGAAAACAATGGAAAATGGCGACGGATGCGACCGGTTCATTTTGTGCACTTTTGCTTGAAAAATAATTTGAACAATTAATCCATTATTAAAACAATTGCAGAATAATTTTCTGTTGATCAAGTAGTCTATTAATTGTCTAATCGTTTCAGCTCTAGATGTTTAATTTGCATTTTGAGTGGATGAACCGTTTTAGGATTAACCGAGTTTGCCCATCTACCGACTAACAGCTCCTCTATCCACGTATCCCTCCGCCCTTTTCGTCAGCCAGTTGTTCCCTGAAGTAGCTTTCCAACAAGTCCGCAAAACCAGGCTCCCAGCCTCCTCTCCTCTCCAGTCTGTCTCCCTGCAGTCAACCCGTCGCCATAACAACGCCCTACTCGAGTCAGTCCTTGGTGCAGCAGCAGCAGCAGCAGCACATTTGATGTCTGACTGTGTGGCGTCATGGTAACGCCCCGATCAGACCACATTACGACATGTGTGGTTGAGCGGTTCCTCAGATGTGACAACGCGCTACAGTTTAATTTTAGTGCACCTATCACGTGCAGCCGTGGGGATTGGTCTTTTCTAACGCGGGTTATAAAACATCCTGCTCCGTGAAATGATCGATATTAGCATGTGGTCATATGGATAAATGGATTGTACTGAGAAAATAACATCCTCTGTCGTTGCATAACAAAATCTGGATGAACGTGGTTAAGATGTTAATCCATGATCAGTCCTTTAAAAGCAGCTTCACTTCTGCTTCTGACAGCAAATTGTCAATCCTGCCAAATGTTTACACCATGACCGGTGTGGGTCATTTTAATGCTGAGGAATATCTATATCTATCTTTTCATAAATACCTTCTCCTGAATTCATATTCATAATTTGATCATTACTTGGGAAATGTGCACTTTAAATATAGTTTCATGTGATCAAAGTGGCACGCCCAGATTTACACAGTCAGTATTAAGCGCTATGCAGATACCATGATGATGAGGATGATGATGATGAGGATGATGATGATAGGGCTGAACAATTATTCAGAACTTTTTCAAAATCACAATATGGACTTGTGCAATATCCAAATTGCACGAGCATGCAGTACTTGTTAAAGGCAAAATATGTGGGACAATACCATTGTGTAGTATTAGTAGCATTATGGTTTTATGGTATTATGTGTGTATTATGGTGCTGCAGAGATTTCCTGGCCGACAAATCGTATTCTACAGACTTAATCTTCCTTTGTTACAGATCCTCGCACAAAGTCACGCCATGATCCTCCTAAATATATTTTTCAATGAGAATAATGATGCAACAGTGATCATTCCCTCCAATATCGTGAATCATATCGCAATTGCAAAGTCAGTCAAAAATAATCGCAATTAAATAGCATAATTTTGTGCACCAGCGACGTTATATTATTTTATTTATTATTTGGACTGATTGAAATGCCATTCAACACATTTTTGGCTAAATTACAAGAGTTAGCGGCAATATGTTTTTAATTTGTGATTGTTTATGTTTAAGAATATAAGTCACTGCATTTGGTTATAAAATGACTGCGCGTTTCCAGATAGTGCTCGCTTTTATTTGACGGACTCGCTTAACGACGATGGCAGCAAAATGTCGACGCAAATCCCCGTCACTGTAGGGGGTCATCAAACCACGCTTCTGCACAAGACCCCAGGGAGAGCTGGACAGACAGACGCCTCAGGGTGGTGCATAGATAAACTGTCTGTGGTGTGTTTAGCTGGGACAAGACTGACAAACATGCCCCGACTCTTCCTAGCCGCTAAGGACTGAATCAATGAGACATTGTTCGTCTCCTCTGGGTGGAAAAAGACAGAGAAATAGAAAAAGAATTGTGCAGCTCTTAATATAAAACAGAAATGACCTGGCTTAGTAGATCATCCTCTAAATAAGCTTGCTTACTTTACAATGTTTGAAAGCCAAACTGGGTCTGTTTCATTGAATCCTAACATTTGTTCCCTTCTTCCCATCCCTTCCTCTACAGAGCGACAGGCTTCTGGTTAAAGGCGGGAGGATCGTGAATGATGACCAGTCCTTCCATGCCGATATCTACATGGAAGATGGCGTCATTAAGTAAGTCCTCCGCTGTCCTCCTTTCCGCTCCGCTTTTATTCATTCCCATCTGCTTTCACCCCCCCGCCCCTCGCTCTCAGGCTCATCATCTTTCACTTTTAAAGTTATTTGTATCTCAATTGTTCCTTCCCTCATTTAGTTGCGTCTTTCTTATGAGGATGCATATTTTGGGGATGGGTTGGTCAGATGCATTTGTGTAAATGTTAAAGGTTCCTTTTTTACCTTTGTCCCAATCGTTGTTGTAGAGACATGGGACATCTGCAAAGAATCAATCAATGGGGGCAAGGTGCACGAGCCTACAGCTTTCCAAAGTCGTTGGTGTCACAGGGATAATGTTAGTCCGTCTGACTGAAAGTAAAGTAAACGCAGAAAGTAGTCCCCTGGAAATCCCTACTGTCTATAGTCCATGTTTCTCAAATATCTGTCACAGGATTTCTTTTTTTTTTTTTTAAATCTTGACCAGGAGTTGCAATGGACAAACATATGAGAATAATACTTGACAAATCCTAATGATCTCAAATGATGTGATACAGGGAAACGTTTAAGTCTGAATTACCCCCAAACTAAATATAGCAGTTTAATTAGCTCTCACTCCAGAATGACTCGTATGGAAACTTCAATAAATAAATGCATGAGCACAAGCTGCTTGATCATGCACACTATGTCCTGCTGGCCGGCCTGAACAGAGTCCTTGTTCCATTGGGTCAAAGACAAGGTATGGTGAGAACAGCCAGTCTGTCGATTTGATGTTCTAGTATGAGCATTCCTCTATCCCACCAGACATGGCGAGGGTAGTTTGGCCGATTTCCTCCCTCTGTGTCTCCCTGATTCAATCGGTCCTCTCCGTCCCCCTTCTCTTTCTCCTCCACCCCTGTCCTTTTCTCACTTGATTTTCCAGTTATAGGCCTTTTGTCCCCCCGCTGGCCCTTAGTGAGGCGGCTCAGAGAGAGGCACCCATGGAAACCCTGGTGGTGCATAATAAACACCCAGATGCCTGCTGGACCATTGGGCTGCTGGCAAACTCACAGAGACACCGGCTTCCGCCCTCCTTTTCTGTCTGTCTGGCTTGTCCCCGCTATAAAGTCTGAACAACAGGATTTTCTTTAGCGGGAGTGAAATGTTGATGTGTTGGCGTGGTGACAATGTGCTGTGTCGAGCATGGCTGACGTTTTGGGGTCAGTCTAAAGTAAAAAAAAAAAAAAAAAAAGTTTGCTAATGATTTAAATCTATAAAAAGATTTAAGACAGATTTAGAAATCCTGCACATCGGTGTTTTAGGAATTGTTTGCTCTAATCATTTGTTATTATCTTAATTGACTTTTGAATTTGAATTGTGACATCCGACATTCAGATTTAATAATTCATAGGCCGCGAAGAAGAAATGTGATGTCTCAACCTCCTTTTTTTCTTTTTTTTTAGGATGCAACATCATATCGTAATATATAATTATGACAACATGCTCTTCCCTCGACAGGCAGATCGGCGACAACCTGATCGTGCCCGGTGGGGTGAAGACCATCGAGGCCAACGGGAAGATGGTGATCCCCGGTGGCATTGACATCCACACCCACTTCCAGATGCCGTACCGTGGAACCACAACCGTGGACGACTTCGCTCAGGGATCAAAGGCCGCTCTTGCCGGCGGCACGACCATGATCGGTAAGAGCTGTAGGAAAGTTCCTCCACTTGGTAAAGTTGAGTTTCAGATAGAAACTGAAGCTAAAAAAGAGGGGGGAAAAAAAAAGGAGGGGAAGGAGGGCCGAGACCTGAACAAAGGAACAGAGATGGGAAGCGGTTTTGGTCTGTTTGTGGGCAGCTCTCCAAAAGAGTACTATACAAAAGACTGAGTGTAAGGGGGTAGGATTGGGAGGGACGGGGGGGGGGGGGGGCATAGAGTGAAACACTGCCCCCAGGGAAATACAGCCCCAGTGTCTGCATGCTCACTGTCTACGTACAGCACGAGGGTACATGTGTGCTTCATGTAGCTGACACACCAGACGCTATCACAGCCAACAGCTGGTCGGCACCGAAGTCTCATTCACACCCTGAACTTATTCTGAGCTGGCTGTTACTCCGCTGCTGCCGCGCTCAAACGGACACACTCACTAACAGACGCGCTACTGTAGTAAGCTCTATTCATGGGCTCCATTCATAGAGGGATTATATTCCAGTGGGTGATGAGTGAGAGAGAAAGTTAAAACTGTGTTTTGTATCTGCCCGTGTGTGTGTATGTGTGTGTGTGCGTGTGTGTGTGTATTGTATACTGTCCGTCGCCACTATCAAATGATGTTGTGTTTGTGTGACGGTGAACAAAAAAGTAGTTTGAGACATAGTAAACAACAGTGTTTGTTTTTGTGTCTGCCGTTTCCTGCTCTACCCTATTAACATGCAGACCCAGATAAGCAGATTGGCTCAACTTTAATGAGATAAAGACGGCGGTCAGCTGGTGAGCCAGCAGGCGGTCTTATTTTATTACAGCTGAGCTAAGATGAAGCAGGATATTTTGTGCACGGTGACACTGGTGTGCACGATGAGGATTAACTAGCCATGAATAATTCCAGTGAAAACCGACAAGATGTTCACAAAGTGAATAATCACCCAACAGGCATCCACAAAGGCAAGCGTGTATGCACTCTTTAAAAAAAATAAAATAAAAATAAATGTATATACATCGGAAATAATGCAAATGTTCGCACATTTTGAACGTTGTCTCTGTAAATGTGTGGGCTTGAGCATCATCCTTCTTTGCTTGTCAATTAATGTGATTTTTATGTGAAGAATCTCTTTCAAATCTCGTCGAGCCTTTGCTTATTTCCGTTCTATATCTGTTAAATACATATTGAAATGAACGTTTCAGCAGGGAGGTTTGCTTTTGTGCGGCCGTTCCAACTTCAGTTCCCACTAAATCTTACGGGCAATACACCAAATGCTGTAACACAAGAACTCCCTTATGTTTCAGTCACCAAAAGAGTGGGTGGTCCCATCAGGAAAAACCCACTGGCCTTGTGGTCCAAACAAAAAAAAAAAAAAAAAAGGAAAAGAAAAAAAGAATGATCATGGTTACATAACGAGAACAACAGTCTGAAAATATCCACGGTTGGAGTGGCATCAAATTCATCAAGGACACCCGCACCCAGACAAAGATGTTCAAAATGTAATATTACATCGGACAAGGTCAGCCCCTCTGGCTGAGCACTGCAGGAACCCAGACACGCAGCTGATTATGCAAGATAAACAATACAGGGAGAAAGCAGAAACGCCTGCGGACAAATCCTGACACCACCCTGTCTACATGTGACTATCCCCATGTCACTCTTCTCTGTCTGTCTATTTATTTCATTCCACCTGCCACCTCTCCTCTCTGCATCCATCACCTTCTTCCTCCCCTAACACCCTATTCCCTTACTTCTCCTCCCCTTCCCCTCTTTCCTTCATCCCTCCGTCCTCACTCCTCTACCGTCTTCCCCCTCCAGTGGACCACGTGATCCCAGATCCCGGCTGCAGCCTGATGGAGGCCTATGACCAGTGGAGACAGTGGGCCGACGCCACGACCTGCTGCGACTACTCCCTCCACGTGGACATCACCCACTGGAACGACAGCGTGAAGCAGGAGGTGGATAACCTCATCAAGGAGAAAGGTAGGCTGCGATGGCGTAACGTAACATCTGCTTCCTATTTGCATATCCACTTGGGACCTTTTTTTTTTTTAATGGTAGCTTTTCTCTCAAGTTTTCTCCTGTGTGTTGTATTTTCTTTGGTACAGGTGTGAACTCCTTCCAGGTTTACATGGCTTACAAGGACTACTACCAGATGAGCAACAGCGAGGTACAATAATGTATTTTTATTTTGTCTTTATACTGGCAGCAAAGAGACTGGGGGGGGGATAAAACCTATCCTTTAACATTTTCACTGTCAACATGCACGATACTTGTGTTTATGCGCTGTTAGGCATTGCACTACAAATCCAAAACACGAGGTGATATTTAGTTTCGCTCACTTAGTGATGCAACTATCATTATCTTATTTAAATAATCAAATAAGAGCTATTGCAGTCAATACAAATCAAGCGCTGCTGACTTCGCTGATAAATGGTCAACAAGCATGAATGCAATGGCTTGGCTCATAGCAGTGTCTTTAAAAAAAAAAAAAAAAAAAGTGAGGAAATGATGACCTTTAGTTTGTGTTTACTATAATACTGTCCTTATGTAACTTTTAGCCTGTGGTGCTTGTGAGTTCATACTGTAAGTTCATGCTGTAAGTCTAGCTGGTGAATGTAGAGAAAACAAAGTCCAGATGCTGTGAGGCAAGACTCTTCGTGTTTCTCATGCAGCCATGGCTAATTCAGTCACTCAGAGGAGCGCATGAGGCAACTGAAATAGTCCAGGTTGAAGAATTGATGTCACGCAGCTCCCTAAAGAACTGTGGCGCAGCAACATAACGGCAACTGCAGCTCATCCCACATGAGTTTACCCATTTCTGGAGACCACACACAGTAATTGCAGTGTGTCGTGGTACACTTCATTTCAATTGTGGGCTTCTTTTTAAATTGTGGATTGAGGGTGACCCCCAGGATAAATAAAAAAGGAAAAAAAAAAAGGAGTGTCTAATTCTTGTGTAAACAGCCAGGCAGGATTTTAAATATAAAAACAGTGCCACTGTAATCTTTCACTTGTTTCTGTGTCTTTCTCCTCCAGCTTTATGATATCTTTTCCTTCTTGGCGGAGAGGGGAGGCATCGCTGAGGTCCATGCTGAAAATGGCGAGATCATCGCCGAGGTAAAGTTAAAGACGAATAAACTTGACAGATCCGGCTCCTCTTCCCCTTCCTCCCCTGCCTCGCATTCTTTACTATCCTCTCTTTAATTGCTTGTCCAGTGTCCAACTGAAGTAATCTGTTTGGGTTTCGTGTGATTTATGTCACTTCAGTTCACCTTCCTGCTCGAGCCTTATCTCAGTGCATCTCCACTACCTACACAGACTAAACACACTGCCGCTGATGAGAGCGGGGATGTGTGGGTGTAGTTTACAAAGGGACAAATGAAAGTGAATGAGCCGTATTAGTCGGTGGATTGAGAGGGTTGTTATAAGTCAGAGCTCCAGACCGTGCCTGGATTCTGTCACTGTGTGTGTGTGTGTGTTGGGTATGATTCATTGCAAATCCCAGATCTCCTATCCAGTCTTAAACTAGGATTTTGAGGGAGTCTGATTTCCATCAGACTAAAGACCCAAAAATGTATGAATACCCAGATTATGTCATGGCCTGGTTTTACTTTAGAGCTCCTAAGACAGAGAGGCCTTGTTTAGACCTGTGTGTGATACTGTAAATAATGTTAGTGCTGGTATAGAGGTTTTGTTGTATCCAAGTGACAATCACCATGGATACATGCTGAAAACATTGACAAACTCTGTCTAAAAGTACAATTCCTCTTATGACCACTAGATGCTCGCTCTAGGAAAACTGTGACTTTAGTTTCAATTTCCCTCCAGTAATACAAATTTAAAAAAAATGTCATACTCAATAAAAATGTTCCTCAGAAGTTAGTGAGTGAATTTGTGTTTTGAATTAGATTTTCTTTTTTTTTTTACAATCAAAAATATATTAAAGGGAAGTTTCAATATTTTTCAACCTGGCACTTATTCTTTTTATAATTGTGGTGATTCTTACAATTGGTCATGCTAACCTTTTCATGCTAGCTCTCCTGTAGAAATGAGGAAAACGTGGAGTCACTTAAAGTGGGCAAACAAGCTCTCTAAAGCAGGAGTTCTCAACCTTTTATAACTTAAGGCCCACTTTAGATTTATTTATTTATTTTTATTTCCACCGACTACCTTCCAAAAGTAATTTCGAAAAAACATAACTTGACAAATAAAAGGAAGCGGAAAAAATGAACTGGGCTGTAAATGCACGTGTTACGCCACTGCCAGGTGTACTGGCCAAAATAAACATTCTGAGTGTTTTTCTGGAGCTTTAATGGTTTTAGCTCCTCATTTGACAGGATTTCACCACATTCAACATGTGCCATTTAGAATCCTAATTTAATGTATTCAAGGTCATATTTCCTCACCTCAAGCTTTGGAGCTTCTGTTGGATCCATTTTATTAGCTAGCTTCTTTCTTTTTTTTTTTTTTTACCAGCTAACTGGCAAAACACATTTGTCTCTATCTGATGATGCGTGTATACAAACATGTCCCTAAAGGAGCCTTACATCCTGTGTGTAAGGGTTATAGCTGCTGTTGCACGCTACATGGAGAGCTGACCGTCCTGTCTGAGCAGCAGTGGCCGCAGTTGCAAGTTGTCTTTTTTTGGACTTTTCCTGCATATCTAGTCTAGAGTGTCTCCATGCAGGGGTCACCTCTGCATGTACTCTGACACAACACACAATCCTCTCTGTGTGTGTGTGTGTGTGGCCTGACCATGATGGTAAAAACTGTTGCTCATATCCCTTCACACAGGCAAGGAGAAGCAGAAACAGAATCTCATTTTGGAGTGTGGCCAAAACTTTCCATCAGCTCGAGCACTCAAACCACTGGACAATAAAATCTAAAATATTCCCGCATATATCTTTGAGCTAAGAAGCCTGCTTGTTGTTTGTTCCTCAGGAGCAGGCCCGCATGCTGCAGATGGGCATCACTGGACCAGAGGGACACGTGCTGAGCAGGCCAGAAGAGGTACGACACACACACACACACTCTACACACAGCTGTACACTAATTACATTAAAGGATTCTAAACACGTAATCATGAACATTTTGAGGCCTGAAATAGCCAAGTATATTTGTTTCGGTGCGTAGCCTTACTTTTTATTGAGATATCGGGTGTTTGTGTTCCAATGCCTTGTATGTTTTTCCGATGATCACACACACACACACACACACACACACGTTGTCCACAATGACGTTCTTGGACTGGTCTTCACTCGCACATTGTTCTCGTTTCACACATGTGGTTTCAGACACATTAGAGGCGTTGGGTGGAAATTCTCTGGTTCCCCCAATTGTTGCTACTAACGTTCCTTCAACAAACAGCGAGTTGAGAGCCCCGCTCTCAACTCGGCATCTTGTCTGCCTTTAAGTAGACTGGGACTTTCCACCCTGTGGTGCAGCGGGGTGAAGTTGTCCCACCAGTCTCATAGTGTCAGACAGTTAAGTGGAGTCTTAAGCCTTTTGGGTTAGGGTTTTATCGGTCCTTGGTGTCCTGTATGGTTTTCATTTATTGGATTTTGGACCCAGCTTTAACTTGTGGACAAGAACACAATAATCATCTGAAGTGTTTTGCGCATGAAGCAGACAGTTGTCACGTGTGAAAGCATATATTGGCCCTCTACCGTTTTGTACTGAAAGTTCTCTGTTGTTCTTGCTCGCTGATTATCACAAACGGGGAAAGATAGAAATGGACATTTTAGGAATTTGATAATCACTATAGATTCATAAAAAACAATTAGGTCAACACGCATGTAGCACTCTGACCTCACCAAAGTATATTTTCGCATTTGTTTGCTAATTTCACAAATGTACTTTTAACTCAATGTAAGTGAATAGAGCCCTAACCTCTCCAGTTTGATGTTAAGATTATAAGCTTCCACTTGTCATTTTGGATGAAAATGAATTATTCAAATAATACGGCTCCAAAAATATATAGTTTGCTGCGGTTGCCATATTTGAAGTTTATTCGAGGGAATCCTAATGGGAAAAACATTTCTGAGTGAACCGCAATTCTCTGTCCTTTAGCTGGAGGCGGAGGCGGTGTTTCGTGCCATTACCATCGCCAGCCAAACCAACTGTCCTCTCTACGTGACCCGGGTCATGAGCAAGAGTGCTGCTGACATCATCTCACAGGCCCGGAAAAAAGGTAAAGTGCAGCATTTAGACTTCACTGCGCACTGCAGAATATTTGAAACTACATGTTTTATATCCAATGGGTATTAGGTTCTATTAAAAAAAGAAAGTGTTTGCCTGAAATTATACTGTATTTACATGTTTTATTTGACATTCATTTACATGAAGGTTATGTAGGAAATACACTTATCGCCTACCATGTGAATGACATAATCACTTTGCATCATCTCCAAATAGTCTTTAACACACATGTTGCTCACTAAAATAAAACCGTCCATACAATGTGTCTAGAATAAGAACATCAGATCTTACTTTGCGCTCTGCATATTTTGTTGGTATTTTACCTCTGCTGCCATCGGTCGCTCGGTCGCCATCTTTTTGTCTGATTTCCGAGACATTTGGAATGCACACACCAGCGTCACTGCACCTATGCCCTTATAAGAGGATTGTACTGTCTGTCCTGAAGCTGCTGATGTACACACACTCTGGCTCTGCTTGACATACTGAGAAAAAAATGCTATTCTTAGAGGAATTTACAGATTTGTCATTCAAGTCTTTTCTGTGGTTTGGCTGTCACACAGACCATTGCTCACAGTCCCAGGAAGGAGCAGAGGTGAACCAAGGGACTGCTTTGCTGTGATGGATTGTGAAATATACAATTTTTGAGAACGAAACAGGAAACCTGGGGAGGGCAGAGATGAAGAATGCGTGTTTGGATGTCTTTGGCGAAAGGCCTCATGAGGTTTGACCAGGCTGACCTCAGAACGAATTGCAGTTATGACTTGTACACCCTTTAGGGGCTTTTATGGGCTTGACACCTTTTGTATGGAACTTATTCCCAAGCATGTTTCCTTTCATTTAAACCAGGAAGGACATTAGTGAGGTGTGAGAGCAAAGAACCATGAAGAAACACATACGCAGATGTTAGTGGCAGGAATCAAACCCACGCTCATTCATGGAAGAGAACAACCTTAATTACAATTGAGCCGAAGTGAAATTTGTACATTGAGGGATGATGTTTGTCTTTTTTAGAGATTAGCCCTGGTTCATCTCCTGCAAACGCTCAGATGAATTACCAACACGTCCAGTGAGATTAAACTGCTGACAAACGAGTCCGGCTTCCTTGATGCAACACATCACTTAGAAATTTGCCTAGAATAAATCAATCGGACGTCGCTTTACATTTGATACTCTGAACCGATTTTTAACGTCATTTCTTTCCCAGGAAACGTTGTGTTTGGGGAGCCAATCACAGCCAGCCTGGGGACTGATGGGACACATTACTGGAGCAAGAATTGGGCCAAGGCGGCTTCTTTCGTAACATCACCTCCTCTCAGCCCTGATCCCACCACTCCAGACTACCTGAACACACTGCTGTCCAGGTACGCACTGTAGCACAGCACCTCCCTCTGGCCAGGTTGTTTATCATCCTGCGCTCGGCTCAGACGTGACACATTTTTATTACCTATTTCACATGATATTATATCACCTGCTATTATTATAGTGTGCATAGGTAACAAAGCGCAAGGCAAAACAGGATACAGTACATTTAAAGGCTGCAGTCACTTGTCTCATCCTCATAAATTCCTATCGAAATGTCACACCGCTTGTTAGCGAACTACATTTGAACACAGTTCCGTGGTTACCATTCGTAGAGGTATAAGCGCGAACAAAGCATGACTGATTTTGAGTTGGAGCATCATATGGAAACAGAAAACATCAGTAAGAGTTTGTGTTCAAAGAACAAACTTTGGCAGGAGGAATATTTGAACAACTCGCAGTCCTTGCTCTGTTTTGTTGCGCCTCTCCTGCTAAAGTAAATAAACATCTTAACTTAACTTGTGTACACAGATTGTGCTGTGTTGGTATAATTCCATCTTAATTCTGTATTTCCATGTTTTGTTTGTCCCGCAGTGGAGACCTGAGTGTGACTGGCAGCGCTCACTGTACCTTCAGCGTGGCCCAGAAGGCCATTGGCAAGGATGACTTCACTCAGATCCCAGAAGGTGTTAACGGAGTGGAGGAGAGGATGACCCTCATCTGGGATAAAGCTGTGGTGAGGACTATTTTTTTATTTATTTTTTTTTTTTTTTGTAGGTTTCTTTTTTTTTTTTCATTTTTAAACTTCAAAAGAAGGAGAAAGACGAACACCAGACAAATAATGAGAGATGCACATGAAGATTTATTCCAGACTTTAAGGCTCTTGTTTTCTGTCTCCCTCCTTTTATCTGTCTTTTTACTATTCTAACAGACACACAGCTCGTAGCTCCAGACAGCTGTGGAGTGCTGTGCCGCCTGTAAAAAAACCGATGGGCTTTTAAAATGTTACGCTCAATCTTTTCCCTTAGGGCAGTAACTTAAAGTCCTTGGACTGAATGCAGTCTTTTGAGAAAAAAACAAAAAAAAAACAAACAAAAAAAACATTGTTCAGAGCCAGGGTTGCTATTTTCCCCTTCCCCCTTCATGCTAAACTAAGATAATCACATCCACACAACAGCTCCATAAATAACCCACAGACATGAACATGGTATAGATCTTCTCATTTAACTCTTTGCAAGAATCCAAAGATAAATGAATCCTTTAATATATTGCTCATATTATCTGATGTTCAGTCATTAGGGATATGAATGTAATCCAGCTAGAGCTACATGTATCCATTTAGCTAATCCATCTATATCTGGAAGCAAAATGCATTTCCATACAAGGTGAAAGGGGTACCATTGAATCCACTAACCAGTCACCCTTTTTTGGACGCATGCTCACTATCCCTGCGTGTGCTTGTTTCCCTCCCAGACTACAGGTAAGATGGACGAGAACATGTTTGTGGCAGTCACCAGCACCAACGCAGCTAAGATCCTGAACCTGTACCCTCGTAAGGGTCGGATCGCCGTGGGCTCCGACGCTGACCTGGTCATCTGGGACACGGACTCCATCCGCACCATCACTGCCAAGACACACAACTCTGTACGTGCAGTTAGTCAAGGTTCCTACTTCCAATCGTTTCAACTTTTGGCTAAATTCAGCTCGCAATTTACTGCTCACTATAATGTTCAGTAGAGCTGGAAATTAGAAAAGAGAAATGAGATGAGATCTAATTAGAAATAAGAAATAAGACGCTAATACAAGTAACAAAAAATCTCGGCATTTAAAAACTAGAGAAACTATTTAGTTTCACATCCTCTCAGACAATCTTACTAGGCTGGAGTGGATGAATGCAGAGGGGAGTACACCAACACTGAGGGGACTTTTTCTATGAGTAATGTTAACAGTAACACTATTGTTACAGTAACCCTGATGGCATCAATCCCTTTTTTTTGTAATGCACACATGATATTGGCTATATATATATATATATAAAAGCCAGGGGGAAAAAAAAAAAACTAGACGGATGGGGAAAAAAAGAGAAAAAAAGGCTGTTAAAGTGTTTGATTTTTAGTTAAAGAGTAAAGCAGAACATGAGATAAGAGATAAGTGTCTACATGTGTGTGTGAGTGTGTGTGCAAGAGATAGCGAGAGAGAGAGAGAGAGAAAGGGTTAGAGAGAGAGAGAGAGCACATTTTTGAACATTTTCCAGAGAGCTCTCAGTTCCTCTGAACGGAAATGAAGTCTCAGAGGATGTTCACTACTAATAACACTGGTGCTGTACTCGCCACATGACCAGCTCTCAATGTAAAGTTGAGCCTCACTAAATCCATAAACGCTCGGCAACGACCGAAGTAATGATAACGAAAAAAATGCGGATTATTCAAATGCACGGGTTTATCCAAATACAAAAAAAACCCATCATGTCAGTGGCTCGAACGTTGTCCAAAATGCCTCGTAAAGTCAAATTACAGTTAATCAACAGGGGATCTGTGCGCTGTATAATCAAGAGGTATTTCCTTCCTCTGCATATCACATTCGCTTGAACAGATCATCCCAAAAAATATTTTCATGATTGGACAACCATAGTGGGTTTAAAGAATGTCTTTCATTACACAGGATTATGCAACGTCAACAATTACTATATTCAAATACTTTCACAAGCCTCGGAGATATGGAACATCTGTACACATTGCTTGACAACTCATCTCATAAGCTCTGGTCACGAGACATTCGATGCCACGGGAAACATCTCGTTCAATCTGAATCAGGTAGTGCGGCGTGGCCACCGTTTGCTCCATCCGCCGCCTTTTGCTTTTCTGTTACTCGGGTTTCATTGCGATTTGGGATATAATAACATTTTGGAAATATCTATTTACCTGGCAGCGATTTAACAACACGACTGACGGACAATCTGTTGTCCGCTAGCACAGCTTTCCGTTGAAAAAGTATACATCATAGCGAAGGTGCTTTTATGTCTGAAACAAGTGAAACTACATTAGAAACGTGTAAAACTGTATTATGCCATTGCAGGTACTGTATGTTTGCGCTCACTCTGCTCTGAGAGTCAACTGCGAGGGCCTCACAGAGACACACTCGCACACAACACATTTACATAATGAGGTTTCTACCATTACACAGATATTAGGGGATCCCAGGCAGGCCACTAGGCAGCAGAGGAAGTGTCCACACAGGAAATGAAGGCTTTGCCAGCCTAGCAGAAATCCTACTTCGACAGAAATACACAAGTGAGGGAAGAATGCGTTTACTAACTATGTGTGTGTGGGTGG
Organism: Bovichtus diacanthus; assembly: GCA_943590825.1. Taxonomy (NCBI): domain Eukaryota; kingdom Metazoa; phylum Chordata; class Actinopteri; order Perciformes; family Bovichtidae; genus Bovichtus; species Bovichtus diacanthus. The sequence continues at coordinate 5,602,394 of CALSBV010011010.1, read as the reverse complement.
GTATTTAGGAACAAGGAAGTGAAGTTTGTAGATTTTTTTTGTACAAACTTCACTTCTGTTTAGCAGGAGAGAAAGGACGTTGCTCTGTCTCCAGATGGAGGAGTGGAAAAGAGACAGAGAGAACTGGACTAATAATACGCCTCCAAATGTGGAGTACATCCACTGAGGATCCTTGGGTTCTTACATAATGATGTCACGCTTTCATTTCCTGCTGGTCGTCCTTCCAGATGAAACGGCAGAGAGCAGAAGAAGAGCAGAGCGCGGCAGCTCCCTGCCCCAATACGTCTACCTTAATAGATAGTGTGACGCCAGGCCAAACGGGAGCGACCCTGTTTACCAGCACTCTGTGTTGTGATACGAAATCCATGAATTTACATTAGGATTCTGACACATAGACAAGAACACACACACACACACACGCAGTCTGAGACACACTCGGCTCAGTCATGACATCATGTTTGGCGTGCAGTAGGTCTTAGTTGTGTCCTGTTCAGGACAGAATTTGGACGGCAGCAGAAACGAGGGCCGTGTGCAGAGGAAATAGGCAACAATGGAATGAGGGGAGGGGACCATTAAAGATCACAAACATGTCGAGAAAAGAAAGTTGGCACGAGGGAAATGGGACGAGGATGACGAGCGCTCAAGGTTGGGATCACATAAATCAAGCGAGAACGGGTGAGGGCGAGAAAGACGGAGGATGTACAAAACGGAGACAGACAACTGGAAAGAGAGAAAGTGAGAGAGCGAGGAAAAAGAGAGCGAGGAGCACTATGGAGGCATTAAGCACCAGCTGGATGATGGCAGCTGTTTGTACATGCCAAACAGACAAGTGTAAGCAACAAGGTGATGAATGATATCGAATGGGAGAAAGCGAGCGTGGGATTAAGAGGGAGCCGAGGAGAAAGACAGTTTATGTTTCCACTTCCTGTCTCTTCATCCATCCTCTCACAGCTCTCCCCGTGGTTGTCTTCCTCGTCTCCTCGATCCCTTCATCAGTGCTTCAGGAGAAGGTTACAGGAGGCTTTATTTGGTCCCTCTTTGTTTATTCGGAAATTTAAATTAGACCAAACAAATTGAATTAGGTTTAATCAAAAATGATAAAGCCCCATGACAAATAGTGGATAATTCCTACTCTCAGTGGAGTTATTTGTTCAAACTTTTGCTTCAGTCCTGCATTAATAATGTGTCGAGCTTAAAGCTTTAACTCGTGAGATGAATTGGATAAAAAACAAAAGTAAATAAATTGATTTACAGGATGCACATGTCTCATTTACAAAACATATGAATTACTGTCAATGTATCTGCTTTTGATCCTTTTACATCATTGTATAACTGTAAATGTAGACATTCTGTATATACTACATATAAAAGTGTTTCTCTTAAGTAATAGAGGGTACTGCTGCAGTACTCCACACATGTTTTCTAGCTCCTGTTTCAAGTATCTAATAGTTCTATATGTTTCCTTTTAGGCTGCTGAGTACAATATCTTTGAGGGCATGGAGCTGCGTGGAGCCCCACAAGTGGTGATTTGCCAGGGGAAGATTGTTATGGAAGATGGGACCCTGCACGTCATCTCCGGCGTGGGTCGCTTCATTCCCTGCTCCGCCTTCCCTGACTTCGCCTACAAGCGTGTTAAAGCCAGGAAGCAGGTAAACGCAGGTTCTTCTTCTGTACAGCTTATTTACACTTGACACAGTCATATGTTGAGGCAGTTGTCATATTTAAAGTGCATGTACAGTATGGAGCCTCACAATGTTTAGAGAAAGAATATTCGTTGCACGCACACAATGCACTGAGAAGATTAGGTAAGTGAGGAGACATGGGGGTTTGGGTTGAAATAGAAGTTAGAACGGTGGAGAGGAAAGAGGGTGGGAAGGATGGAGGCAGTGAAGTGGGATGTGGGGGAGATGCAGTAAGTCTGACATCAGCCTCCAAGGTTCAGCCACAGGGCGCTGGCTGCACTTTTACACTGTAGTGCAAAAATGTCCATGCAGCGAGGGTGGTCTAGGTGTCATCACGGTTTTATTAAAAGGATACAGTGATTTGGGATTTGGATAACCTTTCAGAGAGACCTCCCACGTACAGTAAAAGGGTTACCAAAGTGAAAAGTTACACTTGGTTTTAAACTAGAGCCCGTTCAAAACGTGCCGAGCGCTTGGCCTGGGGTGGATCTCAAGTGCTCGCACGTGACACGGCACTTCCTCCGCAATATACCGGCCAAGTGTGAAGTGGATTGAATGAACGGTTGTCGAGAAATGAAAAGATGAGATAGAACTTTATTTAACCCCAGGGAAATTGTTGTGCAACAGTAGCAATACACAGTAGGAGACAGTATAAGATTCTAAAATGTGCAAAAATGTGAGAGAGAGAGAGAGAGAGATAATCTAGATCTTAATAAATTCATCTTAATCTTAATGTAATCTTGCGTCACACGGACACCAGAGGGTTTGCAGAGACTTTTTTTCTGCAACAGAAACGTTACAATATGAGAAGAGAAATAGCAATGTAAGCCTGTTTAAAACACTTCTTAGAAGACACACTGGTGGCACCCACCAACACACACTCACTGTCCAGTAGCTGTACCTCATCAGAAATCAAAGGAATATGAAAAGGACATTCCTATCTATCATAGTATTAAGGGTTAACCCCATTTAACCATTTGATTTGTAACAATTCAAACTCAAAGCAGACCCTGCTGCCTGCTCTCTTGCCTTCTCATTTTATGTGCCAAAGAAATCTCATTGTTCAACAATTTCCTTATTTGCAGCTGGCTGGTGATGAGAAAATGGAGCTGTATTAACAGTGCGCTGTTTATCTTGGTAGCCGTCACTGTTATGCTTTCTTCATTCACAGATGTCTCTTTTTAACTTTTTAGCTTCCAAGATCTCTGTAAATCACGGCACTGAAGGACAGACAATGGCTTGCTTTCTCTGCGCTAGTCTTTAAAAGGCATTCGCTTACGTGCGCTTGTATGTCTATGTTTGTGTGTGGATGGGTAAATCTGGAACTGGTTCTCGGCAGGAAAAGTACTGCATATATGATTCAGACACAAACAGTTACACGAACCAAGCCATATAATGCAAAACACATGTGGACTTGGTTACAATAAATCTTATGCGATACCAAACATCGTAATGTTTCTCTGTGTTCTTACTCATCTCTTATTGTTCCTCCTGTAGCTGGCCGTCCTGAGGGCAGTACCCAGGGGAATGTACGACGGCCCGGTGTCTGAATTCTCCATGTCCCGTGGTGGCACCCCCTCCGCCTCTGCACGCACCTCTCCCACCAAGCAGCCTGCCAGAAACCTCCACCAGTCTGGATTTAGTCTAGCAGGTAACCCTGCCCCATGTGGTGAGCCCAGCTTCTTAATACAAACCCCCCCTCCCCTTTATCACCCGGTCCTTCCTTTCATCTGTTTAACGGCGTGTATTGATTCATACTGTACGTACAAACATCAAAGGAGCGCGTGCGTCTGTCGATCCACACCAACACGCATCCCCCCCTTTTATCGCAACTCGGCTACAACTTCATGCTGTGAATAACAGCAGTCGTGTGGTTTTTTTTACCATGTTGTTGCTCTGAATGATGTATTCACAACCCCTGGGCGCTGAGCGGCGAGCCTGTAGAGTAACCTAATGATCGCTCATGATCCTTTCCTTCTTTATGATGCCCAAAGTGTGGCATGCGTTCGTCTGCAGTAGATCCCGCTCCTTTTGTAAAAGGGTTTATACTATGTTTATATAGCAGTTTGTCTGTTAATGCGTGTCATTTAGTGGCTCGCTTTAGCTCCTCTGAGTTTTGTTGAGCCACAGCGCAGACGGCATTAAGTTTAATTTATGTACACAATCACGTTAGCTGTGTTTTTGCTTTACTTTGGTTTGACATGAAGTCAACATTGCCCCAAATTAAAACCATACAAACTGTAGTTTAGACCCATACTCACCCAGGATGTGAACTATATTTTACATTTTTTTTGTTAGTTGAACCAGCATTCAGAAAGGAGCTCTGTACTTTTTTGTATTTCTGTATTATGCTCATTGTAGGAAGCAAATTAAGGCTTCTATTATATTATCCTGCATTCACATTAGGACTGTCACCATATCAGATTTTTACTACGCAATTATCGTGCCCAAAAGCAAATCACACTAATGGAATTATTATGATATCTATAGAGAAATTGAAGAGAAAAATAATGTTATCTTTGGAACATTTGTTACACTCTCAATATTTGTGTAGGGAGGTGGAGAGAGAATCTGTGAGCATTTAAGAGAGGCTGGATTATTTACACAACATGATCATATGTGCATTATTCACCTCAAACACGACTCGGCATCTTATTCGTTTAATCTTCCGAACTCCGCTAGATCATATTCTCTTTCATGACTCATCTCTAAAAAATGCTCCTAAAATCTTGACAGTATCTCACGCCTCTCAAATACAGGACTTTTTTTATTGCTCTCTAGGACACTGTGACCCTTAGCTGCTGCTTTTTTTGAAATGTCAAGCTACATTCAGAAATTAAGTGTTTTCCACACTTACACTTACTGTAAGTCTCGCTGGATATGACTTTTGGCACGAGGCCTAAAAAAATACTACATACAAGATTTCCGCCCAGGCATCTGGACATGGTCTATTAAGAAAGCCTATCTAACGTGAGAGGCCACAACACTATGTTTTCACATTCAACATCTGTTCCATTATGCAGAGCTGCTGAGTGGCAGTCGGATTGTGCCCATATGTAAAGTCGGCATTGGATTAGCTTTAATTCAGAAAACAAATGTGCGATTGCTCTCGTCAGGCTGACATACAGTGAAACTTTGCACACGTTAAAATCGCAAGCCAGGTCGTCAGTTTTTCCACTGTTTTATAATCAAACAGAGCCACCATAGCTATTACTGTAGCAGCCATTCTTTCCTCCCTGGCACACTGAGCGCGTCCATATAAATCAATGAGAGCAACCCCTTTTCACCTGAACACGAAACAGCTGCACTCGCTGTCTTATTGGCTTATTGGCTGTCTTTGTTAATGCATGTAGTATTTTTCATGGTTGATAACTCATTTTTGAAAGCCCTCAGAACGGTGTTTAGCCTTTGGCTGTATTAAGCAACCTGTCTTTACAAGTGTAGCTCATGTGTGATACCTCATCGATGAAAAAAGACGGTGACCTCGGCTGGAAAGAATTTCCACGTTTGAGTCCATGAATTTGGAGGGGAGTAAAGCTGCTCCTGGTTTCCCAGCCTTTGCGATGGTTATGTGTGTGTTTACTTGTATGTGTGCATGCATATGTGTGCATACTCTCAGAATGACTCGATCTATTTTAGTTTTCTTTTTCCAGGGTCGCCACCTGCAGAGTTGATTTACTTGTCTGGAATGAGATGGGAAGGCTTGTTTGCTTGGATACAGTGCGATCATAGCCTGACATCATTCTACTTTCCATTTACATACTCGCTGATAAATTGTTGCACCAGACGCCCTGGCTCATCCTTTGGAAACACCGTACTTTATGTCAAACTTCAGCTTCTTTTGTTAATGTTTCAGCAGCACTCACACAGGACATGCTGACACGTTTAATCTCAGTGACACGTGCCATATGTTCTAGATGATGATAATGTGACTCGAACAACCTCTAGTGCCCCAGAAAGTAATAATCTGAGTGAAATGACAACAATTATTTGTGTGCTATAACGGCATGAAAGAGTAAATTTGAAAAGGTTTGACAAATAGGACAAATTCTGGTTTTAAGAGTAAAGTTAACGCTTACCAACGTTTTTTTAGCATGTGCTCCGTACATTGTCGTATCCATAACATTCACTTAATTTGCCCATTGAGGGCTCACACATGGAGTGTTCTGCTCTGTGCCATGAACTCATTAGCATGCAGGTGGGGAAATTAATACATAATTAGGGTTAGAAAAATGTGTATATGGAAATCCATCTTTTTTTCTAAATTTCTTTTTCATTGGGTCCTCTGCAAATACGAGAAATGATTGGGAATCAGATTTGCAGCATTAACCCAAATCATAAATCGTAATGTTGCATCTGAGGCTATTTTATTATTTATTTTTACAGATTTTCTTTGTATTAATTTCTCCACAGACCAGCATGATTATACACTACAGGCTTTTAAATGTCTCTCTTTAATTATCTTTTTTCCTGTTTTTTAATTTGCACTTATTTCCCCCCCCCCCCACTTGGTATTTCTCCCTACAGCTTCACATGCTCTTTTTTCCTTTTCCATGTAACTCACTTTATCTTTTTTATTGCCTTTCCTCTCTGTCCAGGTCCCCCCATCCCAGAT
>CALSBV010011010.1:5571422-5596087 GCA_943590825.1 Bovichtus diacanthus | reverse complement strand
AAAAAAAAAAAGCAAAACACTGAATCCTCATGCCTTACCTGTCACAATGCTACCTTGCTCAGATGAGAACAGTATCCCCTTTTCCCGGGGAAATTTGAATTGAAGTGGTTGGAAATTGTGACTAAAATTACCACCAAAGCACAATACATACACATGACCAGTGTTTAGCCTCACTTCTTCTCCGTTTAGAATACACCGCAAATACAGTGAAATACACGTTCACGTTGTGCTTTGGTAATGGGACCATATGCCAGTCATACCATCACATTCAACAAAGAAAGGAAACAAACTGTGTTCTCACAGGAAAACGGATACTGCTTTTCTCAGAATGATGCTATGGTTATTTCATCCTGTTTGGCTTTCAATGTCACCCCCTTTTTAGTAGCCTGCCATAGTCAGCTAAACACATCACTAGATCCCACGTTAGCCATGTAATATCATGCAGTACCATTGATTAGCTCTAGGTGGCATTGTATATATGCTCGATGTAATGTAGCTTTGTGAATGACGTTGTTGCAGCCTGTTTGTGTTTACTGGACCAAGTAAAAGGTATCTCAGAGCAGGAGTGATGTTGGACATGGAGCTGCATGGGCCACAACAACACAGGTGATGTGATCCATGATCCTTCGCCCCCCACCACCCCCCCCGCTCTTCAGAGGTTGCTTGATGAATACCATCCCCATGATGTATTGATTGAATAATTATTGATGTTTAAAAAAAAAAAAGAAGTCAGACACATCTGCTTAAAAAAAGATTTTTGTGAGGACAAAAGAATAGAAAAGTACAATTTTAGAAAGGGTTTTTCACAATTCTTTATCCCCAAATGGTTTATGTGATATTATTTCCTGCGCTCCATCATGGCTGTATAAAAAGAAAAAAAAAAAAGAATATGGAAAGAAACCGTCCTTTGCATTTGCTTCTAGCTTATTGGCTGCTCCTGTCATCCTGAATTCATTTTGAGAAGGCGAACGGAGGAAAAAAGATTTGAAAAAAACCGACCAGTTCACAAGAAGTACAAATACACGCAACTGTCTCTTGTAGCTCATCTGTAACTTTTAATGATGAGCTTTGCAATTGAGGGCAACAAAGAAAACCAGATGCAATTAAATAAATAAGTAACAAATACCTGCTTTCAGATAACAGCACTTCACCTCTCGCTTTACTTTTTCATTCCTGGCAAACTGGGCTCTAATTTTATGACCAGAGGAAGACCATCATTCCCTTGTCATCCCAACAAAGCCCTCTAATGCAATCCTGACCAACACTAATTCAACATCGGCCTGATTATAACTAGGGCTCAAGTTAGTTTAACTGAAACACTCTGGATCTGATGCTGTTGGGGGGCCTAGGAGCTCTTTATGTCTCTGCTGTTTTCTGAGAAGGCAGAGGATTGTGGTGCAGTAAGGGACACTTTTATTTTTGTCGTTGTCCCACTATGGGGGAGGGAGGGAGGGAGATGGCGTTTTTATTTGGCAGTGGTGGGGCAGACTCTGAGTCAGGCACAGGTGGTGGTTTGTTGTATTTATGTTAGTTTGACAACCTTTGTTATTGTTTTTATGTTGTTTCTTTTTTACCGTTGTATCAAAACCCAGAGATTGCAGGTAAAAAAAAAAAAAAAAAAAAAAAGGTGTGTTGTGGAGGTATGATTTGTTTCCTGAATAAACATGAGTTGCAACTGATTGACTGAGATTTCTTATTTACATTGTTCAATTTTACAGCAAGAAGTATGCACTAAGGGTGGACATAAGACAATTACAGTAGGGCTGTCTCGTTTAATTTATTTAATCGACAGATGTGTAAAACTGAGTTTCTCCACGAGTCATGTAAAAGCACTACTCTTAAGTATTGTGTTTAACAAAGATGTACTCATCAGCTTTTTAAAAATAAGTAAATCAAAAAAGCATAAAAGAAAATAGCATCAGCACTAGATTTATGTTTAAAGATTTTTTTAAATAAAGACTGCATCAGGTTGAAATTTTTAATTATTTTTTTTTATTACAGATGTAATTTGCAAGAGCTGTCCTGTAAATGAAAGCGCATTCGCCATGAACACCATCAGATTAACTTCACACGTTGAGTGTCTCCTATGATTTGTATAAAACATCATTACTCATTTCTCAATAAACCAGAATCGCATAAAACACCAGGGCACAATAAATCTGTATCAACATCTTTTCCTCGGTTTTTAATACGTCTAGAGTTCCCACTAATTGGGCACTATATCTTTCCTCTTCCCATTTATTCAGACAGTGAGTCATGGCTGTGACTGACTGTGTGAACAATTGATGAGGTTTTATTGACATCAGCATTAGTTTCAGAACTTCCAGTACATTTCCCCATTTGTTGTGACCCAGTCAGGCACATTACATGTCAGATCTTAAACATTTCTAATAGCCCAGTAAAAAACTGAAAAAATACTCTAAAAATAAATGGAGTCCTAATGGAAAGTAAACGTCATTACCACTGGAACAACAGCTCAAGCCCCACAGCAACAGTGTGGTGCTCCTATTCTGATGCAATGCACGCTGCGGCCACCAGGGGCAGCACCGAGCAGCACGCTGCTCCAGAAGAACACCTGCTGCTGCACTCAATTAATCAGTTAATTCACATTTTAGCTAAACATTTGTTCAATGCTCCAGTTAATTAGCTCCTCTTGGGGTAGCCCTCCAGGATTATGTTTCATACTGTCCTGAAAAAGTGACGAGCTAGCTTGTTTGCTAGTGTTAGCTAGTAATGAGCTAAGGAGTTCCACCTTTGGCCATTGTTGACTTATACAAACATGGTGTTACAAATAGTGTTTCAAATTATTAAAAAAATCCAACCATATAATATGATTTAATATTTGATTGTAGTAGTTCTAACCAGCTGTACAGTAATTACAGATATCAATATATTTTAAGTTAATAACATAACACTTCTTGTTGAGCTGCTTAACAATTAAAACCTTTTGTAAGGCTTTTATTGTGAAGCAGCTGCAGCCTTAGTGAACATCATTAGAGGCCGTAAAAGTACAGTAAGGTTAAGGCCTTCATAGATATCTGGAGATTTCATTTTGTTTTTGTTTGTCAATATTGCAGGGAGGAATGGTAAAAGAAGAAAACTAAAAAATAAGCTACAATGAACGTACAAGATGAAGCCTTGTGTATATACCACACACTATGGCAGTTTGGGTGAATGTCCAAACAACAGCAGTCACAAAGGTAAGTCACATCTCTTACCTTCTTCTTCTTCTTCTTCTTCTTCTTCTTCTTCTTCTTCTTCTTCTTCTTCTTCTTCTTCTTCTTCTGTTGTATGGATAATCATCAGGGCTGCACATTATGTCATAACACTCTTACTGTGTGGTCTAAGTAATAGGATGACTAAAGTATCCAGTCCCATTGTGTTCCCTAGTAGTGGGCTGGGGGGGTACACACCCTCGCCCTTCTTCGTGAGGCCCAACAGTAAAACTGCTGCAACGTCCCTCATGCTTTGTTTAATGGTGAGTAAAAGTCTGATGACATCACAGTAATCATATCAGATGGCAGAGGTGACAATCGTAAAATGCAGACTAGGTCTGGAACAAGAGATGAGTCAGCAACTTTAAACGGGGGGAGGCGAGGGGGAGGGGGGGGGGGGGGGGGGGGGTTTCTTTGTTGGCGTTGGACGTTATTAAAAGAGTGTACGACTGTGACTAGAAAACATTTCCGGAGAGAATAAAGTGCGTGTGTGTGTGTGTGTGAAGCGAATAGATAACAGTATATTTTTAACATTCATGTGATATACCGATTTTATCTGCGGTGATTCCAAGCAGATTGGGGAAGCACTTATCAACTAAAAAGTCCCCCCTCAGATCAGATCATTAATGTGGAAATGTGCTGCCTCAGCTCAGCCCACTGTACAAGAGAGGAAGGACTGTGCCTTCTAGATGACCTAGGGAAGGTGTGTGTGTGTGTGTGTGTGTGTGTGTGTGTGTGTGTGTGTGTGTGTGTGTGTGAGAAAATAGGAAAAGCATATGGTGCGTGTCTGATGCTGAGGGTGCATTATCAAAGGAATGCCCTGAGACACATTGGAAGAGAAAAGAGTGTATTCTAACACCAAATTAGACCCGAGTTCATGTGCAGATAAACAGCGGCCGCTGAAGTTGAGGATGAGTAATCATTTTTGTCTCCACTTCCTCTTGTCACATTTAAAATGTGTCCAATGCTCGTCCTTGTGGCTCAGTTATATCTACATATAAACCATGGATGTTCATACCAACCCCCTCTGTAGGTTTCGAACTGTAATACTCGTCAGTTAACATTGGGGGGCGGCATTATATTAAGGATAGCGGATAGCAATCTACACATACAGTACATAACGGATATCTGAAGATCTTTTAGCAGGATTAACACACTTTTCCCTTTCTTCATCCCTTTACTATTCTTGATTTTGATTAAAAAAAGCTTTTATTACTGATGCCACTCTCTCTCCCATTTTACTTGTAATCCTTATTTAAAAAAAAAAAACAACTTAAAAAGTCAGTATGGCATGAAGTGAAATAAAGCACAAGGCATAGTCAGATTGGTTCAGAAAAAGAAAGTCATTATTTAAGGCACACCTTAATAGTTTGCAACTCCATCACATTTCAATACAGGAAACACACAGTGACAACTGAAGGACAACAAAACCTTAATAGGAATGAAATTCACAGGTGTGGAGCAAAGCTGTTCCCAGACTAAATATTTTTTTTTTAGGTAGGTAAGTTTTGTTGAAAAATGGTATTACCTAGGTCAAATACTATTTATTTTCAATAATTATTTTATACGTTCACTTATTGGAAGTGTTGAATCTGCCACTTTAGATGATTATCGCAATGACCCCAAACCCATCTGCTACTCCTATTACCCAGGAACAAAGTAAGATAATTATTCGCAAATATAATTTACCCTGGGTATACTCAGGATCACTCGATCTGCTTACCTGTCCCACTATATCTTACAACTTGTACAGGACCTACTTTTTGGATCTGTAAAATTACATCAGTGACAACAACAACAACAACAACAACAACAACATCAACAACAACACACAGTTAAGTCAAAACATTGTACCAATTTTCAATAGAAAAGTGCCAACAGTAACGAATTGAATAGAGTGAAATATGTTTTAAATATAACTACAAGTATCATAGACTTGAAAGAATTGAGTTGTATTGCAGATAGATGAGATCAAGGTCAATAGAATGACAGGAAATGAGTAGAAATCACATTTACTTACTGATTGTGAAAAAATCTCAGGTTTTTACTACCTACACATATAGTTTAAGCGAACCAGCTGTGTGCCATATCTGTGGTATAAGGCGTCCCTCTGCAAACCTCAGAGGCAGGTGTGGTTTGTCGGACATGGTTTTAGCCAATTCTTGCAGTAAATCTCAAATTGCATGAACAAGGGGTTCTATGTGTTTCCGTCATTGTTTTCTTGTTAACCGCTATGAATGTGAAAATCAATATTAAGATTTTTCCCCACTGTGTTATCCAGCTGGTGCTGAATTACAGTTGAACGCCATCTGCACACGAGTGTTGTTGCAGAATGTCTTCTTCTACGGGAGCAATTAATTGCCAATACACATTTACAGACTTATCGGGTGGCACATGTAATTGGTTGTATTCGACACAAAAGAGGAAGGACATAGAAACATTATTTGACAAAAACTAATTTCAATGCAGACAGTGACTGAAAAATAAATCTTATCTAGGACTCAGATTAATCCATGTCTATAAAAAACATCCCTAAGGGAGTAAGTAGTCGCTCACAGCTTTAGATAATTTTTTTGTCTCTCTGTGCATAAATGCTACAGTTGATGAAGAAGCATGTGCAAAGCAAGGTTCAGTGCAGAACATATAACATCTACCTTTTCTACGTTTTCATAGCTATAAACCAGTATTTGAAGACCCCGCTGGTCATTTGCAGATTGAGTCAAAGGTTAGTCCAAAATGTCTGTTTTGGACTAACCTAACCTTAAAAAAAAAAAAAAAAAAAACTTTCATCAGAAGGTCCGCTTGTTGTGCCCGGAGCTTTCAACCACATCTGGTGGCATTTACTAAATTAACTTCATATGAACTTCCGATGGATCTTCAAGATTGGACTTTAACTTTAAAACTATTGTTTGTTAACTGCGTTTCAAATTTCTAAACTTAAAGCATACGCAAGTGAAGAAAACTCGCAGCATGTTTTGCCTATATCTGCAGCTGATGGAGCTGGGACATTGTTCCAAATGTTGCAATCCTACCATCTTTGTTAGCTTGACGAGCAAAGCTTAGCATATTGACCACTACGACCGTGTATCTGCCGCTATGATAAAGTGAGCCATTCGCGCTCAAGCCTACAGTTCAGCTCTTCATTTTCTGTTTTAGAGGAATCTGTGGTTGCTGTCTTAAAAACAAAGGCCTCATTTTTACCTTATTAACCTCTCCGTTTAAATGTGTAGTACTCTTAGTGTCATGCTCGGATCTCAAGTCGTGTAGATCACATGGGACAAAGCCGTCCAAGTGTTTGTTTTTTCAATATAATGCCAACCAAACTCCTTATGCCAATCCTTGTTGAGTCCATGTAGCACTGGAGAACCATTGTTATATTTACACAACTGTAATTAACCAGAAAATGCTTCGCTGAGATTAAAAATCTGAGTGTCCGAACCAAGACAGCAGCAGCAGTACATACAGCTTTCAGCCATAGGTGACCACGTCAGACTTTATTTCCTGTAACAGCTGGGAAGGTGTGGCATTGTCTCCTTTTTTTTTTTTTGTCAGGGCAGTGACTTCCTTTTCACTTCAGCATAGCGCCCAGTGTAGAGGTTGAGCAAGACCTTAGAGCACCAGAGTGATGGAAGGGAGCATGATATGAGAGACACTCTGCTGAGAGTCCATTTCACTCCTGCAGTTCTGGAGCTCTTGATGTGGGTTTTTTTTTTTTGTGGGTGAACAGTGAAGCACAAGTACATATTGCATTTGTGTTTGTTTAGGCGATGTAGTGGTGCAGGGACATTGAAGAACCGGTGCCTGTGCTGGTAGAACACTCGGTGTAAATTGCTGATCTACAAGCTGTGGGCAGGTGCAAGTGATAAGGGACCACGTGGGAGTCTCGGGTCATGAGACCTATCCTGATAAGAAGGCAGCCGGTTCAACATTGTTGTTCTGTCCGTCCTCTATTGCCTTGTTCTTCTCCGTCATGGAGAGCTCAGAGGAGTCCGAGTCCACCACGGCTTTCCTTGACCTATCGCATAAAGAACATCATTAAACACGTTATTTTTGACATTTGACAAGTAAGCTGTTTTTTTTTTTTTTTTTTTTTTACTGACATTTAACAATTTACCAAGACATTTGGCCTGCCTTTTTATATTGTTATGCCATTATTTTATAGTGCCAAAAGTAAGTAGGCCCAAAGTAAAGTTCCCGTGTCTTGCTTCCCAACTGCTGGGTAAAGTGAAGGGAAGGCTTCAAGTTATCTATAATACGGGCCCACATGAAAAGTAGTTAATATTTTGAATGGCCAATGTTGTGTTGGTCATACTATGGAAGGATTTATTGCTTGTGTGTAGTGATTATTACAGAAAAGAGGGAACTTAAAAAAGAAAATCGCATAAAGAATTGCAATATTGGTCTAAAAAAACAATAAATCCCAATTCGATGATTTTCCCATATCGTTCAGCCCTACTTTTCACCAATGATTTTAACAATTATGTATTATCTTTTAATTAGGACCTTTTGTTTCTTACTATTGTTTACCTAGTTAGGTTGGCTGTCTGTTTGACCTTTCCTTCGTGTGTTGATCACCATATCTTTTATCACCCACAGAAATACTATATATCACATTTCACATTAAAAAGTCTGACTTCAATTTTCATTGTTTCTTCTGAAGTAAACTATGCTAAGTACTTTAACATTTCTAAACCCCCAGACAATCTGACATTGAAGACATTTACCCTCTTCTTATCGTCAAGTATAGTCTTCGCCTTTTACAAGAAAAGGTCCCAACTCAAGGTTTTTTCCTCTAAATATTATTCTTCCATAAGCCTTAGTATCTACTTGGAATGGCTTTAGTGTCTCCTCTGTTTAAATATTTCCTCATGCAAATCATATACTGTATATCCTTGACTTGTCTTTAATTTAGTCAGTTTTTGGATTTACTTCAAGGAATTCTAATTTCCAACATGGGGGACACTCTCTACCAGTTGCTGTGTTTCTGCCTTAATCACACACCCACATACGTGTGTTGGATCTTCAGCCACAAATAGCCACATTACTGTCCTTTCACACCATCCTACATGCTTTCACAAGCAAGCAAGGAAAACTTTTATATATTTTTTTAAACTTTAAATCTAGGCTTGGCTCTAGTCTAAAGAAAATACCAAAGGATTTCTTCTTCTTAAGTTTAAAAAAAGTAATGTTTTTCAAAAATATTTCAGATTCACAACACTGAGAGTTGTGATGTTTCCTGAGTGTTAACACAGCGTTGGTTGTCGAGAACGTGTCGCGCAGGCAATGGAGGTTCCTTACTTTTCTCTGTTGAAGATGATGAAGTCTCTCTGGACATTATCCAACCTCTGCTGCAGCTGACCGTTCTGCAGGAGAGATGAACACAGAACATCAGCAACGCAATGATCACTGCTGTCAATTCTGAGAAAAAGCAAAAACTAAATCTGGGCTGATCATTAGTCATTACTGTTCCCGGCTGCAGAATCTGAATCCATTGCATCGCATGTACATACATTTAGTTTTGGCGTCACTGGTTAGAGACACACAAACTTGCAGTTTGGTCGCACCTGCTGGCTCACACCCTCACACACGGTATAGTGCAAATGTTCAACAGGCAGTACACTGTACACACTACTTTCTCATTTTACTCGTAAGATGACAGGAGAGGAAATAGACCTGTCTTTAGAGGACACTTGTGCTCGGATGTCTCCACCTGCTCCATGCACTCGTACATGTTTGGCCCACTTAATCATGTGAGAACATCCGGCTCTGTCATGCCAGGCTGTCCTCACACTGCTGTAGTTCCAAGACAAGTAGACAGGTGCTTTCTCACTCTCTCAAGGTGACTGTGTGTGTGTGTGTGTGTGTGTGTGTGTGTGTGTGTGTGTAAACAATGATGATTTTTACCTACCAAGACACATATTACCTACTTAAAATACAAATGCCAGAATTAAAACTACTAACTCCGAACTGCCCACTTGATCATAAAAACCTAAGGGCATCCCAGGGCATTCTCCTCATCCTCAATAAAAATGGTCACAAGCGACAGCGCACACACAAGTATGATTACATGCTGCTTCCCTACACACCCCTCCAGTCAGATTGGCCCTCAAAACTCCCAAGTTCCTGGAAACCTCTTCAGCAGGCTGACTCCCTGCCTGGA
The DNA here is from genome assembly GCA_943590825.1 of Bovichtus diacanthus. NCBI lineage: Eukaryota > Metazoa > Chordata > Actinopteri > Perciformes > Bovichtidae > Bovichtus > Bovichtus diacanthus. The sequence continues at coordinate 5,586,712 of CALSBV010011010.1, read as the reverse complement.
GCAGTCAGTCACACAGCCCAGCAGAGAGGCTCTGTACAGGTGCTGTCACAGTGGAGGAGCAGCCACCGGCAGACCAAAAGCCATCAAACGAATTAGGGAAGGGATATGGAGAGAGGAGAGGGAGCTGTGTATGTACATTTGGAAAGCGAAATGAAAGGAATGAACAGGTGTAGAGTGTGCAATGTGTCATAGTTATAGTTTTGAATGCATGCAGAGACGGTCATTGCTTTTTCCTGTGGGTTTCTGGCTTAGGGAGGCTTCAGAGCAGTACCACAGAGAAAAAAAATAGCAAATTCACATTGAACACAGGAGGGAACATAACTACATAACCACCAAACACCCAGTCAGGGGACTGGAAGAACAGGGCGTGCTTGTGTGTGGGTGATGCAGACTTCTGTAAGGACAAAGAAACAAACATGCAGAGAGAGAACGAGGAGGACGACGGTATATCATTTATCAAACATCAGTGATGGATGTGACACACGTGAGGTATGACGGATGAGAGACCAGGTATGATGTAGTGTCTCTGATGCGGTCATAAGGACATTCTTAGATCTAAAGGCATAACGGAACCTGATGATAAAAATACCACCTTTGCCTAACCTTTTCCAACATACCAGTTGATTTTCAAAGCAGGTTTCTGGTTTGTCTTGTCACGTTTTTTTTAGTCTTGATTCAAAGAACCAGGAAAATACTTTGTTATCATCTACAGCGATGGAGTTTCTCTTTAGTGCAGTCAGGGTTCAGTGCCTGTTAGACTTAACTAAATAAGTTAGAGGATTCAACCGTCATGCCAGCTAAACTTTTGAGGATGTAAGGAGGGAAGGACTTAAGGAATGATGGAAGCAATTAAGGAAATAAGGTAGGAAGTTAAGAAAGACAGACGGAAACAATGAAGGATGCAACGAAGGAAATAAGGAAGGCCATAAGGAATAAGGAAATATGGCCTTCCTTCCTTTTGTTTTTTTCAGTATGTCCTTCCTTATTTTCTTCCTTCATTCCTTGCTTTCTTTTGAAGTTAGCTAAGAAGGAAGGAAGGAAGGAGGATATAGCTTGCTGGAAATGTCATTCATGCACAATGCCAGTGGACGACTGTGGCCTTGCAGAGAAAACAAGCAATTCACCACTTGTATCTCTCTGTCTCCCTCTTTATTTGTTGCTTTTAAAAAGGCAGTTCAGAAGCTAATTGCTTCCACTGCGTGATTAAACTTTCCATCTAATGAGATAAACCAACAGGGAGTGCTCTGCTGGACGAGAGACTACCAGGTACATTGCTCATTGTCCTTATCTGGGCTTTCTTTCTGAACCTGGGGACAGATTTCGTTTTTAATTCGACTGCTAATATGTACTGTCGTTGATGTAGGATTATGTGGTATTTAAACAATCTATAATACATTCAAAAAAATATCTCAATAATTAAAATAATCCCAGATTCTTGAATTAAGGATCCTGTATGCGTGTGCACAGGCACACACGGAGCTGTACATACACATGCAGCGCTCTGTCTCTTCCAGTGGTCCATTGATTTACCCGACTCTAATACTAATTAAGTGATTTCACAAAACTGCATCTGTACTGAACCGGTAATGAACAGTCAGTAGTTTTTTTTTGTTGCTGAAAACAGCTGCCTGTTGCTGCTGAAATGCTGCTACGAGAGCAACATTATGAGAGTGAACCCACACAGTGACGTTACAGGTACAGCTAAACAATGAGCTGAAACTGTACAACTCCATAAAGCTGAGGGGCGCTGCTTTTTTCTTCATATTGTCACATGATAAATTTTTATTATAAATATTTTGATTATAGCCACTTTAATAGCAACTCCACAACACATCAAATCCTCTACATTCTATTCAATTGAAAACAGAGTGCTGGTGCTTTTTTTTTTTTTTTAATGTACATTATCTAATAAATACCCTTCATTTTATAGGACAGGTTTCCACTGCATTTCATACATGCAGCAAATAATAATTTGAATGACATGTGGCGTGTGTGTGATGGGAGTCCAAGAATATACTTTGTTCTCACAGCACACATCCAATTTTCTGCTTCATACTATCAGTAATTTAATTGAGCTAATTTTAAGCTACATTATGAGCTTACGACGACAGGGAGGCAGAGAGAGATAAATAAGGAGCTAGAAAAATGAGGAAGAAGTCTTGTGCTGCACGGCGGACAGGGGGAGAGGGGGAGGGGGGGGGGGGTTTGAGAGAGATGACATGTATACAGCGTCGTGAAAGGATCGTGAAGACAAGGGAGGGGAAGTAAGGTTGCACTGGAGAGGAAGAATATGTAAAGAGAATGCAGCGTAGCCTCAGGGTAATGAGTAAGAGCTGGCCGGGACAGACATTAGGGCAACTGGCTTACTTCATTCAATATTGATCTGCTATGCTTCATAAATGCTGCACATCTCCCTCTCTCTTTCACACACACACACACACACACACACAAGCACTCAACTCCCTTACTTGTCCCTCTCTTACATGCATCCATCACAAGTGGCCCCACAGGTCCCTTGTAAATGGATATGGGAAAGAAAAGCATCGCACAAACTAATATTTATAGACAGTAAAGCGAGTATTATCCTTGACAGACAAAATATGACTACTTAAAATAAATAATATGCACATTAAACAAATCATTTTAAAAGAAAGGTGAATAATTTCAGTACTGCATTTTACAGTATATGTTGGAGTTCATGGTCCCTCCTTAAAAGTGAAGAAGTGAAGTTTTTTTTTTTTTTCCGCTAGTTAGATGGGTAACAGTGATTTAAACACATTCCAATATGTAACGTATTTCTTTACAAAACAGTGTGATACGAAAAGGACGACAAGAAACAATCGGAAACATATTGAAGTCAATGCAGTAGCAAGCCGGAAAATAAAAACGCCTTCAAAAGTCACACCGAGGCTTTTGGCTAGTACTTTAGAAGGAGTGGACTAATGACCCAGAGTCTGTTTGCATATGTTACTGTGCCAAAATTGCAGCGCACTAGAGAGGGAGTTAAAAAAAAAAAGGACTTCAAATGTGTTTCTGTAATCCTTTGTTCTCGATCTCTTCAAGCAAGTTTAGCAAATCATAACCACTGTTACTATTTCCTACTTTTAAACATCACCTGACGTGTCTAAAACCTCTCCAAGAATGCATGACAGCATCCGTCTTTCTTGTAATATATGATACTGGTGGTGATTTATTGCTTATGTGAAAGACCTGTCAAGTAAATACAGCTGAATATTATTAACCCTGGTGTCAGTCGAAATGCATAAATCAATTATTGCCTTTATGATGCCTCAATGAATAAGGTGATTTAATTAGGAAATGCAAAGCCAGGGGAGCACAAAACAATTTCATTGACTTCCCTTAGCCTGACCATTGTTACTTCATCTGTGTCCGTAAACGTAAATGATTCCCTGAAAGGCCACTATCGTTATTTCATTAGAATAGGAGTCTTTGTCTTTGTCTGAATGGGCCAGGGGATGACGAATGTTGCCTGGCTGCACAGTAAGACATCGCTGATATAAACACACAGGCAGGTCTCCACAAGCAGCTGTCAGCTTTCATAAAACATGGCACACTTTGGGCCTGGTGCTGACTTCTTTTTGCAAGCTGGCAAGGCATGTGCTTCAGTATAGACCACACAAATTGCTTCACTTCTATTAGAAAAAGAGTCTCATAAACTGTTGTAATGTGCCACAGAGTGGGAGAGGGTCCACGCCTATTAACTTTGCAATGACGCAGGTTGCATTTGTGTGTGCAGTAGGTTAGGTTGTGTGTGTGTGTGTGAGAAGTGTCGATGGTGTGGCGAAACGTGTGTTGGATAGCGACCAGACCCAACACACACAACTGCGCTATTACTGATAAAAGCACACAAATGTAACTCCATGACCTGTTTGATTCTAGTTACTGCCCCATATCTCCGAGCTCGTACTGTCTCAATGGAAAATCTTAAGATTAAAGAAAATTGGAAAGAAGCCTAGAATTCAGTGTGGCACTTCCCCAATCGATTGACTCCTGTACTGTGAATAGATTTCCTCTGAAAAGCAGACCTGACTATCTGTTTTAAAGGTGCTTTACTAAAAACTGTCTTGTGGCAGGAGAACTGGCAGGAAAATGTTTTAGCGTTGGAAGCTGGCTTCAGCGATTACAGTCGGGAACGACACAGGTGACACACCTCGATGTACTAGTTCTTTGACCTCTTGGTCACGTAGAGCGACAGATTTGTTAAAGACTATGTGACAAGGGCAAGTCCAATTTAGAATAGGTTCAGAAGTACATTTGTAATGCTAACAGTAGCATAGTTGTGACGAATGAAGATGTTCCATCAAGGCACATGTGACAAAAATGAAGAAAAAAAAAAAAGGTCTATGATAAACAGACCAAAAACCCACATGTCTATGAAAAAACATCAGATATTGAAAGTGAATATCAACCACACCTTGCATAATAACACGTCAGGCCGACCTTTCTTTGTTACCTTTGCTTTGTTTGGTTTCCTCCGAGCTTTTAAGAAAATAAACACCAATGACTCGAGGTCTTTTGAGCTGCAGTTAACCTTGAAACAATAATGGCAACACTGATCAGGTCCCACTGCTGCACTGGACCAGAAATGAAATCACCGCTGCCAAAGCGCTTTCACTATGACAGTGTTTATGAGTGTGTAATGTGTGTATATGTGTGAGTGTGTGTGTTTCCCTCCCACGTCTCACTTGGCCGGGTGATCAAATTAACCTTTCAGTGATTTCCTCTCTGCTTTGTATAAACACCTAGAGGACAACAGCTGATTTATGTGGATGGAGTAAAAGACCCGAGCGAGGTGATTGCATTAGTTGCCTTCCCCATACACGCATCAGGATTTATTCTGATGAAGGTGAGGGAGGACACAGCTCTAAAATGTGGCCTTAACGTTCCTAATGGCACCCCGGATACATTTAAAAGACAAACTCAGGAGCAACTTGTCACCCCTTACTGGGTCAAGTGGAACCAGCGGTCAGCTTTCTTTAATGAATAGTGATGAGCACTGAGAGCGAGAGACACCTTTTTTAAGAGGCATGTGTGACCCACAGAGGACTGGATAAACCAACCTAAAAATGAGTGGAAATGTACCTTTAAACATGCGGAAGAACACAGGGGAATACAGGTAGTGGGAAAAAAAGGGCATAGAATCTAAATTATAGATGATCTGTAATATCAAACCGCAGCCAGGTTTCTTATTTTGGATGAGCCCTTTTCTACTGTATTGCTCCATTATGTTTTCTAGTTAAAAGCCTTACCTGTGGGGAGCCATCAGACCCCTGGTCCTTGGTTTTTCTGGCAAGCCTTTTCTTCTTCTTGTGAAGCGGTTTGGACTCCAGGATCATTTCCTCCAGCTCAAATGTAGGGTCACAGTTTAGTCTCCGCCTCTATTTTAGAGCAAGCAAACACACGACAGATCCATGGGTTCAAACATTGTGTCTAGTTCAAATGTAAAACTCCAAGACATAACCGAAAGTCATTGTTTCAAGTGTTTCTTCGCTGTACTTGAGATTAATTGAAAATGCGTTTCATTTTCCTTGGGTATTGTGTTGACGCGAGAGGATCTCTTAAGTGTCACTTTTCTGTTTGTGTACACACTCCTTTCAAAACCGGCTTTGTCATCGCTTCAGAAAATACAAACTTTTAACGTTGTCGTGCTCCACGGAACTCTTTCCCGCGACAACAGCGTATTTAAGTGTTTAGATGAACCGTGTATAACTTATGTCTTAAATTGGTGTGTACAAGACATATGCTCATGTTTGTCTCTCCGTTGTTTGTTGTTTAAAGCTTTTACGACCAAAACGTTAAGACAGAGCAGACGGAATGCAGGGAAGCTGGGAAACGCAACATAAGGAGCGCGAGTTCTTCCTTCCTGTCGAGACATTAACAGTCTATAAGGGACTAAAGACAGAGGATAGGCCTATAATTAGATAGAGAGACACTGTCAATTCCACATCGATCCTCTGAGCTGTAGCTCTGCTGTGCCAGCCTGGCCACTGGGGATGTCCGCTGCTCTGCAGTCGCAATAGACTTAGAATTTGATAAAGTCATTAAGTCTTCTAATAACTTGCAGCAGTTATTATTCTGCATGTATTCAGCCCTGGCACTAAGGAGTTATTGTCACCTCGCTGCATCACTAAAACAATACAGCTTTTGTGTTGCTTGTTCATTGCTATAATTTCTTAGAGTCATTAAAGTAATCTCCCAAGCAAAAAAAGTCCCCGAGTTCCAGCATCTAAATTGTAAATAAAACAAGATAATATGCTTAAGATGTTACTTTAAGCTTAAGGAAATTGTGGTGGGCACTTTATAGACTGAACAGTTATTTGATTAGTCAAGAAAACGACTAGCAAATTATAAGTATAATTGTTAATTGAAAGCCCTAATTATCATATCTGTCATTAGTGTAGCTGGATTAATCCACAGTATCATATCTGTGCCCATAAAAGGAAAAGCAGGTTAGCTCCATGGTTACAGTATTTTCAAAGGAGCTTGATTACTCCAGTGAGAGCTATAGTATTTATTTCTAATGGCAGGTGCATGACTGGACTCTTCCCTGTTGTAGGCTTTTATTCAGATCGTATGTCACACCTTCAGGCCCTGCACAGTGACCAGCTTTAACTGGGCACAGTAAATCAGTGCAGCTCCTATTAAAAACCTGACACATCAGAGAAAACACCAGTTTGCCAGCCAAGCAGCTACATTCCCTCCCTAGTGATGTTCTCGCGTGCAAGCACTATCTTCACCTCACTCGTCATAATGACCCAGAGACCACCTGTAGCGCTGCAGGTAGACACGCAGAGGCGTTCTCCGAGGCGTGCGTGTATTTGTCCCTGCATCTGGATTTTTACACACTCAGTGGGAGATCCAGCTCAGCCCAGCAGGGGGTGGTGTCTACAGCGCGATTAGAAAAGATTAGATGAGTGGGGAATTCTGGCTTCGTCGTTTTTTTTTTTTTTTCTTTCTCCCTGCATCTTTGTCCCCTTCGGGAGACACTGGTATAGCAATAGGTATGAGAGAACAGTAGAAGAAAGCTTTCAGGGATATTTTTTTTTTTATTCGGAAATTCGCAAAATCCTGCTATCATGCTGAAAGATGTATCTTATGGTATTTGTTCATTTTTTGTGACTGCTTGTCATTTTGTTTTTAAAGCATTGGACAGTGCTGTATTTATTTATTTTTTGCCAACGTCAGAAAAAAACAATCTTCTATTCAGATGTGAGTATTTTGCTGGGTAGCATACTGAGGCACTGCTCAGATTTTATTTCTGATACTCACATTGGGAATAAAGCCTGGAGGAAGCTGTTTGCTGAGCACAGCGTCCCAGTTGACATCTGACATGTAGTCCAGATCCTGTAGCTCTGCTAGACAGGAAATGCGCTTCTGGACATCGATGCACAGCAACTGAGGGAGACAAAGGGATTAGAGTAATAACAATTGTCCACGGGGAGGCGTCGCTGAAAAGTTGGAGGCCGAGTCCCACGGAGACAGTTTGCCCTAAAGGATGTGTCTGAGAATGAGGATACAGGGACAAAAAGGGTTGGGGCGGGAAGATATTGAGGAAAGAACAGGACAGAAAAAATATGGGGTACAAAAAATATGGGGTACATATGGAAGCAAATGGTGATGAGGCAGATGAAGGATAAAGGACAAATATATTGAGCGTGGAATTCTCCCCTTACATTCTCACTTTCTTTACATCTCTCTCTTTCTCTCTCTCTCCCTTTTTAACTCTCTCTCACACACACACACACACACACACACACACACACACACACTCCCTTTCACTCCCACACACACACACACACATGCGACTGGAATGCCAATGAGGTACGAGGAGTCTGAGCACGAAGCAATGCAACAGTTTGACTGCAGTGGATCGCTGCCAAGACAAAACCCAAACGCTACAGCAACAGTGTATCTGTTAGCTTTGCAAGTGGCTTAATTGCACAATAATAAACATTGTCAGTTAATTATGGATAGACTGTTAAGATCTAAGAATATGCTAATAATATAAGCCTAAATGAAAATACTTCTAAAGGATTGTAATTGAAGAGGGATGTGAATAGTCTTAATGTTTACAGTGCCAAGGTATGTGCTGCCCTTTGTGTTTGTACCTTTTTTAGAATAATTTAGCTATGTACTGTGTAACTTACACACAGTGAGTCACCGTTCTTCCTGTTTTTTGAATACTGATTCTACTAGATAATTATAATTCTGAAGCCGCACCGCATGCTGCAAGACTTGCTTGCGCAAATAAACTGCTAGAATACACAGTAGGGCTGCAACAATCAAAGTGACCCCCTAATTAAGATTCTGCAGATGCACCTTGTGTGCCCAAATGAAGTGCTGGTGTCAGGTATGGATAATTGTCTTCCCACAGGAAATAAGAAATTCAAACCGAAGAGCAAAATCTCCGGCAAGGTAGCAAAGGGGCCAACCAGAAAAGCTAAACTCATCGACATTAGAGCTTTGCCTCTCTTGTCCGTTAAGTATTTACGAACAATATCGCGCCAGTCAAATCGTGCAACATGTGCATGATGTTTACAGTTTACAGCATTTCAGTATTGAGTATTGTGGTATTGGAGGTTTTGTCGCCAGGCATAATCAATGGGAGAAGTTGGCAAGAGCAGGTTTAAATAAATGGCCAGTGCATTCTGGAGGTGTGGTGGACTCAATTCAAAGAACCATCTGTTGTACAATGTGACACTCTCACCCACTGTTGAGAGAGGTTCGGCTTACACTGCAAATTCACAGGGGACAGTCACTTCAGGCCCTGAGCATCAGATGGAATGCACATATTGCCACTGTACGCTGAAGATGCCGTGGTCATTACGCAGGAGTGGCATATTAGAAAGATTTCACATGGAGAAAACGTAGCAACAGCAAAACTAAAAACGCAGACATTTCTAGAAATGACTGAAGGTGTGAAGAGGAAGAGGAGAGAAACAACACTCAGCAATCACCTCAGTCAAGGAGATGCTTTTTGAATAAGGCATGCACTGTAAAAAAAATAAATAAATAAATAAATTGTCTAAGAAGTAGGGCCCGGCAATACATCCTCCGGTGTCGCTCAGTGTAGTGTCAAGCGATACACATATACAATACTATTATAGCTCGATATTTGCACACATTCAAAAGACCACTCGCTGGTGGTACAGGTTTTGTTGTTGTCGCTTATTTTGGTTTGTTTAGTACCTGGGGTGGTGGTGAGGGGGGTAGTATCATGTGAAAAAAGATATAAATCCATACGCTGTATATCTGTGCTCCTACAGTATGCTGTGCATTATTCATGTGCAACTCGTTTACCTTTCTGAGTAGAGATTTCATCTCCAAAGACCAGGCTGCTGGGTAGCTGGGATGGACCTTGTGGAAGGTCTGCAGGATCTCATTAGCCGGAGTACTGGATCTCATCACATATGGTCTCTGAAAAAGAGGGGCGGAGAGGAGGCGATACGTTACAGAATACTTGCATTCAGTCAGGCACTGCCTGGAGGAGTGTCTTTCATAAAGTATGCCTCTCAAAGTTTGTTCTGCAGTTGGCCCTCTCTGCACGCTCTTCCTCTTATCCCTGTGCTCCTCCCATGTGAACCCATTCCCTGCCCTGATGGGAACAAATGATGGAGACAACAGAGAATAATTCTTTTTTATTCTTAAAAAAACTCAACGTTATCTCTCTGCCCCTCAGTGTAAGAGGGCTATCTGTGGGTCAGAAAACAAGGGAAGGTCTGTTGAGAGTTCTTCACACCAGTCATTCTCCACCCTCTGGTCTTCGTCTGGGACAGAGAGACTCGTCTCACTCGAGTTGGAGGATGTCAACACACAGCTAGATCAGGCAGGTTGGAGGTGGACACTTGGCCCCTTTGCCTGTGTCTCCCACGTTGTTTGTTTATAGAAGAGCAAATGGATAAATAACCATTTTTTCCACACATTGTTTAGGCCATTTCTGCTTTGTCAAATGATTTAGAGTGAGAAGAGAAATGAGCGACATGCAACCGAGGTGGATGTCTCGCAATTCTTTTTTTTCTTTTTTTTTTTTTTTACAGGCTCTTTTTAGATGCATGATGTCAGTTACATAACAATTAGCTCATGTATTATAACATCTTTGCATTATTTTCGCAATTCACCATGAACTCTCTGTGTTGCCACTATGGGGTCGATGAAATGTTGTCTAATTTAGAAAAAAGAAAGAGCTTGGAGGTGGACAAACTAAGTGACAGTGATTGATTTGCACCTCTGGAGAGACGCTTTGATCTGTACCTGCAACCAGTGGTCAGGCGCAGCAGGGAAGCCTGGTTAGTGGGAGAGGAGTTAAATGGTCTGAGCGGCACATGAATGAAGTAAGATGTGGTGGTTGGAGCTTAAGAGAGAAATAAGATGACGTGAAGGCTGAGAAGGAATCGAAAGGCGCCTGAAGCGGGATAACAGTGAGCTAGCACTCCATTTTTTTAACAGCCAAATAATTCTGCAGGCCAGTTTTTATCGCCCCGAGAGTGATTTATCCTTTATAGACGGTATTGAAATGTGGCAGTCAGAGAAAGGTCTCGAAACGTGTAGATGAAAGTCCCTCGGAGACAGAGGGAGACAGTGAAAATGCATTTTCTGGGAGAATGTGAGGGGGGGTATGCAGAGAGAGGGGTGACAGAAGGGTTAGGAGAGGGTTTGCGTTCCGTAGATGACGCAGATTACACAGGAACTTTCAAAAAAGGGGCTAACATCTGTGTCACTAAGTAATTTCTGGCTGTGCAAGTGTGTGCTCAGCGATCCTCTCCTGAAGGTTGAAAGTACTTGAAAACTCGCAGGACGCAGCTTTGAGGTAAGAGAGAAGACTTCAGGTAAATGGTGCAGGTAAAATAAAGCTTTGAGGTCAGAAAGAGGACAGAACATAGAAGGGTTCAAGGAAGGTTTAGAGGCAAAATAAAGCTGGAGCGGTAAAGCTATTCCAGCGGGACTGAGACGTAACAGGAGGTAGACACGATGCGTTTTAGAGAGCAAAATGGGAAGTTATTAGGTAAAATAACTGTCAACAGTTTTATGGAGAAGGGTGAAAGGGAGAGCCCTCAGATGTCGCAATAGAGGAATTGATTTCAGGAACACTTGATGACAGCTCCAGATCAGTTTCAGGTGTTCTGGGTCCTTGTCAGTGTAGACAGAGGGTACTGTAGTTTGAGTAATCATCGCCCTGAAATATGAGAGGAAATTCTGCAGCTGCAGTCTGAGTTGAGTCCACAATGAACAGACTGCTCTCTAAGACTGGGCCTGATATAGCCAAGGGAGTGAGCGAAAGCATTACGCCCTGTGTTTATTTCCACGACATCAGAATTAAACTTCTCCAAATGGCACCAGCATGAAATTAAATAAATAATACTTAAAAAAAAAAAAAAATCAATTCCAATTATGTGGCTCTTGAAATAACTCAAGTTGTATTTTCTCAATCTCCTCCACCGATTGACCTCCCACCATGACTAAACATTTAAACATCATTCTCCTCAGTAAGGTCAGCTTAAATTTAAAATTCAATTATAACCCGCCCGCCTCCACCCTCGCCCGCCCCCTTGCTTTTGTTTTGTGAGGGCTCTGGCCAATTCATATTGCAATGACTCTTCTAGCACACTCTTGTAGGTGTCATATGTATTATTCACTGCAGTGAAGTGTGCCAGGCCGCGCTGAAGTGAGCTGAGATGTGGACACAGTTATGGTCCTCTGGCCCTGTTCAGACCTGGCAATAACATGCGTCTTTTGTGACTCGATCACAAGTGGACGGCTTTAAGTATTTCAGTTCACACATGGCATCAGAACGTGCGTCCATTTCAGTTGTTACTCCCACATAAAGCATACATTATATAGAGTGTTTGCCTGTGCGCACTTATATCTCCGCCCGACGGCTGCATGTGTGTAATATGTACGAATATTCGGGTACGTTTTATGAACTGAAAAATAAAAAGCAATGTGCGGACCTGATTTTCTGGATATTGTCAGGAGACGAAATGAGAAAACGGCGTAAGTTACCTGTCCTCTTAGTAGCTCATAAGCTGTGATGCCCAGCGACCACCAGTCGACCGAGAAGGAGTAGCCAGGGTGGGACCCCTCGAAGGTTTGGAACAGCTCAGGAGCTGATGGACAGGAAAATATTGTACAACAAAATGAAATGGAAGCACGGTGTGCGATGACACTTGCATCTTTTTTTTGTGGGTTTCGATCCCTTTTCCTTGTTTAAAGGGACATTTTAGTGAGCGGCAGTTTATTTGAACTATAACCCTTTTCGGACATGGAATACATGACATAGCTTGCTTTATATACGTATTAAAGTCATGGCTTTTTTGTAATTCAGACATTACATGAATGTTCCATAATGGCTTTTCAGACATACTGTAGAAAGGCTGTTGCAGAAAGAACTGAATTGTGATGGACTTTAAAAGCTATTTTGCCGTTGAAGAAGCCTTAATTAATGAGCATCATCAGTGCGCGGGACACTCAGCGAATGCCCTCACAGTTGTATCACTTGTCAGATAAAATGGGCGTGGATAAAGACTGTAACAGTACCGAGGGAGTACAGTGGAATGTTACCAGGTCTAACTCAGTCAGACTTCTGTCGCTACTTTTATGTGATAAGTGACGTTGGTGCTCATTCAGACATGAGACTGATATGGAAAATTGCCGTCACAGTTGCGTAACAAGTTGCATGTCTTGGGGTTTAGAATAGCACATGCTGTACGGTACATGTACGATTTGTTGTAACTTCTGAACTGCGAGAAACTGGCAGCAGAGAACATCTGGGATTTAAAAAAAATAAAAAAAACATGAATTCCACTCTTTTTGCCACAGGCAAGTATTAATTATTGGGATCTCATTTTGAGCCAATACAGCATCATAATGTATTTGTAATGATTAATTGATGAAACAGGTTTTTATGGGTGGGACAGCCTATCAAAACCCTTAAATTGGTTCGTATTTTCTCCTGCTGTGGAAATGAATAATCTATTCTAGGGAAAAGGTTATTCAGCTATAATCTTGTTGGAAATGGTCAAAATGAATTTCCATCACTCAAAATCTAGAGTACGTGAAACACACACACACACACACACACACACACACACACACACACACACACCCTCCTCATCGCCGTCATGGCAGGTTTGCTCTGTTCCCTTGCTGAAGAGGAAAACAGTATAGTTTATCCTCCGAAGCTCCTGAAAGAGACAGGGTTTTCTTCTTCCCAGTGTACCCATAAATGATCTATTACGCGACCGAGTATTCGCCTGAAATCACGCATGGTTACAAGATCATTCTCCATCACGAGCACAGACTTTGTAAAGATAACAACAGGCGCACGCACGCACAAACACGTGCTGTCTCTTCATTCATATCCCCCTGAAATCCTGTTAAGCTCCTATCTGATCTCTCAGGAGCTGAGTCCACATCGACCGGATCACTACTCTACTTAAGAGTCATGAGGAGGGCGGTTGCAGCAATGCTGGAAAAGGAAAATGTTGTTTTTTAAAGCCAATATGGCTTTCTTTTAAAATGTAAAAGCAGTACTCTCAGGTTTTGGGCTCACGCATCAAAATGAAACGGAGAAGAATATACTAATATTATGCTTATCCGAGCTAACTGTTTGAAACTTCAAATACTTCCTAAGCAGAATTTATTAATTACGCTCGTACCTCACAACAAAGTACGACCATTTTGGTCAATAACCGCCCTCTTATTTTTTGCTCCATCTTGTTCCTGGCAATCAGGCAGCTAATATTGACAAAAAATCTATTTCTGTGAGCTTAACTTTAGAGGCTTTAAGGGTAAATATAGGTTATGCTTAATTGCTGCATTGGCCTGGAGGATTTTCTGCTTTTTTTTCTCTCAAAACTCAAATTTCTACTTTTTTTTTTTTGTTTATTTTTTTTTTGCATTTTCTGCATGTGTCCGTCAAAAATGTGAAGACAGTGTTTTCTGTAAGAATCACAGCCTGAATCTCTGTTTGTTCTATGTGTTGGGTGCTGACGCCTGTCTCCTCACATCAAGTGATGAATCAACACAAGAGTCTCGCTGCCTTCTGAGCAGCAAAGGGAGGATGCTTCCTCCAGTGGAAGGGAGCTGAGCTTACCAAAGTCAGTCTCTTACATCCATTCGGGGTCATTGGGAATTCGGTTGAGCGGACATAAGCATGCTCTGTGGATTCTAAATTATTACGTTCCATAATTTCCGTAGATTAAAGCTCATAGATCATCGTGTTTACTTACCCATGTACGGCTTTGTCCCAGCAATGGACGTTGCTTTTAGGTCTTCTTTTACGATGGCTGCGATGTTGAAGTCTGTTAGATGGACGTGCCCTGTAGAACAGAAGGATTTTATTACCTCAAAGGGACACGGAGCATGCTCACTTGTGTAAATCCTAAAGTGGCACAGAGCTATAAGATCACAGAGCTCTATTTACACCATCAGTATAAACCCCTTAACGTTAAGCTTTTTCCTTTTTGGAATTAAAAATTCAACCCCAGCTCACGAATGGCAGGTATCCCACTTTGTATGCTGCTTATGTGAGTGTCAGATGTGCAAAAAACGAGGATCATAGGAATTTTAATACACAACATAATCCATGCTTTTCCTTTATGCATACTTCTCATAATGCTTTTGCGGTGATATCATTAAAAGGCATCAGCTCTCAATTATTTGCAGCTGTAGTTATGGAATAACTACGATTATATTGAGACGGAGATGAAAAGAGTGTCCAGAGTGTTTAACCGCAGTGACTTCCAAAGTCAAAGCATTGACCTGTGTCTCGCCGTGCTGCAAGATGGTCCAGCGTCTTCTCCATGCACGCTGAACACACACTAATGAGCTTTGTGCGTGTGCGTGTGTGTGTGCGCGTGCGCGTGACACTGAGTGAGACGGAGCCGGACAGTTTTTTGCCGCAGAGTGATTGTTCGGATGAATGGATGTCCCCACTAACCCCACAAACACATACAGTAAGTCCATGCACGAAAGCTGCATAGCCTCACTGTACACTGTTTTTATTTTATTTTTATGAAAGGCAGAATGTTTTATCACGCACACACACACACACACAAAAACCGATAACCGTGTGTAATTATTAGGCAGACAAGCTGGCCAGCTAAAGTGTTTGTATACACAATTACACAGAGCTTTAAAGATAAGAGAACATTTCTCTCTCTCTCCTCATTCAATTTGTGGTCATCACTCTCCATTATCAGACCTTTTCTTTCTGTGTACCTTCTTATTACACTCCTCTTTTCCTTTTTGGCCTCCCATATCTTCCTCTG
>CALSBV010011010.1:5548796-5571412 GCA_943590825.1 Bovichtus diacanthus | reverse complement strand
CACAGAGGGGAGATGGGGTGGTGTTTTGAAGGTAGAAAAAAAGGACCATTGTTAATGCAGCCTGATGACTGTGTCAAAGGTGCAGCAGGACTGGAACGTCAGACTTTAAGTGGAGCTTGAGTCAGAGTAGAGCTTCTTTCATGTTTTCATATTTAATGATATCTCTTGTCCCTGTCACATACTTATCTCCTTTTTTTTTCTTTTCTGTCTTCATCTCTCTTTGCTGTGCATAAGACAGATTTAGGACAGGAGTTTTACACAGTAACCAGCGGGGGGGGGAGAAAAAAAAAAAAAAACATCATCAAAAAGTTTGGCTGCTGGGACAAAAGTATCTTGTCGAAAAATAATCTGTTGAAAATATTTACCAAAGTGTCACTCCGAGATCAGTTCAAACATTTTTAGGTGTTCACAGTTAGGTGTAAGGAGCCATACTGCCTTTGGTGATCAATAAGAGGCTTTTAGACTCGTGGGTAGCTTGAATAATTAGTTTTTTCAATCGTAACAATGAGAGTTGAGTCTAATTTGGAGTCCAGTTGTTTATTGGTAGGGCAGATATGGTAGTAAACTAGCAGGAAAACAAACGTGGCATATTCGGAGAGAGATTTAATTAGTAAAAGAGAGATTAAGAGATGAGCTATGACACAGTTTTCTAATCTTCATTATGGAAAATGTACAGTACATTCACCACAGTCACGTTTGTGGGATACTTGCTGGTTACCGGTAATGGATGTAATAGACAGTGGTTCCTGACTGGTGGGGGTCATTGTCAGTGGATCAAAAGTGGATCCCAGGCGGAGTGCTTTTATTATAAAGTACCAATTCTCGCTGTAAAGTTACCAGCAGGCGTCTGGCTGTTGCAGAGACAGAGAGGAAGCTAATCAGCCTTTGTGCTGTAATGTATTAAAATTAAACTTGAAAAAAAGTTCTGCTCTTTTTTTTTTTTTTTTTTTTTCATTTTCAGCCAAGTAATTCTTTTCGTGCCTTGTGCCTGTTACGCTTTAGCATATTGACAAGTTATGCTGGGATACAAATCAGTGTTTTAGAGGCCTGCATATGACTGGATTATCTGCTGTTGCAATGCTTTCAATATTATTGTTTTTAAGCCTTAATTACAGTTCTTTGTTGCATTTTTTTTTGGGGGGGGGGGGGATTTTAAGCCGCTATTGCACTATTTCTAAGTAGGCCATCTCACTCGTTTTGACCATGCGTTTGCACTAAATTAAGAAAATATTTCTAGTTCCCTGACTTCACATAAAATGTCTAAAATCTATAGTCAGTCCATGAGAGTAACTCCTGTCCGTGTTGAAGTGTGTGGTGGATGAACAATGGTACAGCAGGTTTACTGGTGGCTTAGTTATCTAATGCGTTTTACTGGGATTACCTCCACAACTGTCAGTGTTTGATCCTTAGGTTATGTCACGCTGCTGCATGCCTCTTCTTTTGTTAATTTTCCCCTTTGCTTGCCGCTACCTCGAAACACCCCCACCACTGATGACACAAACGTAACATACACTGTACATGCACAAATGAGTTTACTGATGGTCCCGTCTTGGATTTCTGTGGACATTTTAAGCATCCACACTTCTACATGAATTTAGAAGCTTTATGTAACATGACTCGAACTACATTGGCGTGCTTCACGAAGCAGGACTAATGAAGCCACAGCTCGCAAATGCATTGTCAAAACCATATCATTCTGCAGGCATGCATTGTTCCTATGTACTTCCAAAAGGAACTTACTGATTTTGTTCTTAAAAGCTCTACTTGGTATTTTTTTTTACCAAGAAAAACGATACACTTTTCCAAGGAGTCCCATGGGTTTTGATGTGGCGAGCATATGCACCAGCGCTTCTGCGTATTTGTTTGGGAGAGGAGGACAGAGCTGTGGTTTTCCTTACAATAGCGCATTAATGTAGCGCCTGCTGTTGAATCATGCGTACAGGCTCACGTTGATAACCTGGACAACGGCCCTCCAGGAGCTTCTCTCTCGCATGTGCGTGAGCAAATTGTTTTTCTCTCTATAAAGCAACTCCCAGGGGAACACCTGAAGAATGGATCGATTCCAGCTCGCAAAATTGACGTGGTATGCAGAAGCAAACGGCCTCATTGTTTTAGACTTAAGTGGAGACGTAAACTACAGATCTGCACAGGAAAACAGAGTGTGGGTAGAATGCAGGAGGAGGAGAGCAGTGCTTATTTAGTTTGCGTGTGTGTATGTATATATATATATATATATTTATATTTATATTTATATTTATATATTTATATTTATATATGTATATATATATATTATATTTAATATTTAATTTATATTTATATATATATATAAATATATATATATATATAAATATTTATATATATATTAATAGATATATATATATATTAATAGATATATATATATATTAATATATATATATATATATATATATATTGATAGTTATCTGTCTATATATCTATACATCTATAGAGAGAGGGAGCGAGAGCACAGGTGAATCAAGATGAGGCTGACAAAGCTGTCTTTCTCTTTCTTCTCCCTCCTTATCTCTCATATCTCATTCTCTGTGCGTCTACCTTTCTCCCTTTGACAAATCTTTCTTTCCTGAAATGTTTGCTCATCACTTTCCTCTTTCTTGTCGTATCTCCCCTCCTCCCTCTCTCTTCCTCTGTCTTTTGTCTGCTTCCAGTTTGTAGCGACAGCAGGGCTGCCATCCCACATATCCCTTTAGCAGCTGCCAAGTGCCCTGCAAAATCTCAGGACTTCAGTGAGTGCGTGTGCCTTTTTGTGTACGTGTAGAAAAGTTTGGACACTTTTGGTCTTGGGTTGTTTTTCATGGTTAGGTCTAAACCGCTTTGCTCCAACTAAGGGAAATCTGAATGCGAAATATCACAACTTTGCATATACATTACGATTTCATCAGCTCATAAATAAACGTACTACAGCACGATCGTGTTCCAACATTTTCAGGAAAGTGTGCAACATAACCGAGACTCTCTTGTCTGCGCCTGTAAATATAGATTTGAGATCATTTCCGTTGTACTCAGATTATACTCAAATGTCTTGAGTCTGAGGACAAATATCTTTCATTCTACATGCCGCTGTCCAGGTGCTGTAGCACATCCTCCTAGTTCAATGTAAACGTGTAAAGTTCCTACTCAAATGATCTTTAGGGTCTACAGTCTGTATACAGCAGATGGACAGTTCATTCAGGGTTCAGTTAACAATAAGACGCTACTGTTATATGACATGAGCCTTACGATGAGTCAATTTCAGTACATGACCTGTGGTAGAAAATGACTGAATTGCATGTAAATGTAAATCGCTTAGTCACTGTTAAAACAATCTGTTGAATGACTCAAAGTGGGCATTGCCACCTTTTTGACGTGAGAGAAGTCACAGACTCTCCAGTTGAGCAGAAGACCTTGGGGTGTCTCAATTTCTTGAGTTTTCTTGATATTCGATTCGCACCGAATTTTGCCGTTGAGAGGGCAAAGATAGCTGAGACGCGCCAAACATACCTCTCTTTTTGACCTTGGCAGAGTGGGTATAACAGGACCATTGGAAGTGTGCTGTCAAGCTGACACTTTACTTTATTTGATGTGTGGAGTCGGCTTCCTGGCGCCAGCGCTGTAATAAAGTGCCTTCTTGCGAGACAACAGACACTGACCACAGAGACGACAACACATTATCACGTATATCAAGCCGACGCTTCATCACAGGCAAGGACTTGGCCCGTTTTTGTTTCTTCGTAAAGTATGTAGTGATGGGAATAGTTTGACATTTTGTGAAATAGGGTTGTTAGATGAGACGATTAACACCACTCTCATATCTGCACTAAAATATGACGCTGCAGCTTAGCTTGGCACAAAGATTGGAAACACGGGGAAGTTTCTATTCCCGTCCAAAGTTAACCAATTCTTCCTGCCAACACCTCTAAAGGCTGATAAAATCACACACATTTTGAAAATCGTATTAAAAGTTGTAGCCTAAAACGATATGATATGGCACGCCCCTAGATGCCGGACTATTTATTTATTCCTTTTCCCCAGGATCGATCGTAACATAAGGTACTTTCCTCCTGATTAACATATCGATGAAGGAATTTACTCTTTAGGCCGCCTTGATTGACAAGTGAATCACTCCCTCTGACATGCGCAAACACACTTCTCCCTCTGTCTTTTTTTTTTTGTTGCCATTGTATGTGTGTACATGTGTGTATTGTATCTATTTCTTTCGTGAAACTACCACTGACACTAAAGCCTATGACGATCAATCATCCAGAACAGGATTTCCCCTCACAGCAGAGAAGGAGACATCATTAATACCACCCAGTCCTTCTCACACACCATGACATCACTCTGTCTTATATCATCCCGTATTTCAGGGGAAAAGAACACCATGTAAATGTCACAGCGCTTCAACCAATGCAGACTGGCAGTGTGCGTGTGTGTGTGTGTGTGTGTGCACTTCTTCTCTATGTTGCATTTCTTAAAATATGTTTTGAGGTAGGTTGAGGAATTTAGGATGCTAAGTCAAGTCAAATGGTATCATCATCAAAACTTAACCAAATGCTGTTGTCCTGGACTTTTGAATTCGACCCCCTGACCTCCACATGAAATATTTGAAAATAGAATTATGGATCTTACCATGTTCATCCAGCAGTATGTTGTCAGGTTTGATGTCTCTGGAAGGGAAAGCACAAAGGGTACAGTGGGGTTAGTTTGTGTTTTTGTGTAGCGAGCATAATCAGGATCAGGTCGTATTTGCGGGTCATTTCTGTACAAATATTTCAAAAATCGAATTTGCGGTATTGTTTGAAGAACAAGCGGTAGTGGGATTTGCAAAATCTTTACGCAACAGTACTTAAATAGAACATGTCAAGTAAGAATATGACAAAGCCAGTTTAGTATCATTTGTTAAGACCTGAAACACCTAAGAGTTCTTGATATGTATCAAGTTTAAACCTTGGTAATCCAACGCCAAGAAGCTTAGTATGCTCTTTTTACACATTTTCTCATGACTCAAAACTGATAATAACCTAATTAGTATGAGCGTAGGAAATAATAAGATTAGTTATCTGTTGAACAACCGGCTTAAGTTGTTTTTGGAATACTTTGAATGCACTGACAAAGCAGCCTGCTTAGTTGTTTAAGTATGCACATTTATAGTGACACCATTAGACAGTCACAGGAATTATTTAACACGGTAACGAAATGTATGAAAATCACAGCGCTGGTGTCAGACTGAAATGTCACTATTAGTCACCGCTGTCTCATCCCATCGTCACACTTTTGGTCCCATGAGATCCATTATTAAAAACTGTGCTTTAAAGTAGTGGCTGTAAGATCTACAGTGATAAACACACTGTGTTTCAGCAGCGCACTTCCCACAGTCCACCTGTAAATACAACCGTGTGGGTGGCACTTTGATGTCTTTATATACTGCTCATGACGCTTGAGTTTCTGTAGGTGGCACCCTCCTCTTTGTCTGTCCTGCCAAGGAGGTACCATTGCTCATATCACTTACCCAGTTCTTATACATATTCTAAACAAAACTCGTTTTTTTTTTCCCCCATGCAATACCCAGAAACTACACGCGCAGATCATCGAATGTAAAAGCTTCCCCGGAGATGAATTTTACAAGTGCGCTGACTCACTTTTGTAATGAGTCATTTCAATTCAGAGAATGACAAAAATTGACATACAACACCCCAGATCCAAACTTTAAAATAGCACTCTGTTGCCCCACTGCACCGGTTGCCGAAAACAAATGGAAATGAGAATGGACAGCAGGCTAAGCTGTGGGAGTCGCTGAGACACCTGAGAACAGGAGCAGGTGTAGACTGAGGCTCTTACTAAGGTCACAGCTTCTGCATCATCCTTTGTGTTTTCTGTTTCCCCCACATTTTCAAACTGTTGTTTGTTTCTCTGCCTCTATCTCTCTCTTTTTTTTTTTTCCTTTTCGCTTTGACACCACATAAATCCAAATGGCATCCAGAAGCAACACAGTTACTCCAAATTGTTTTTTCGAAGCCGAATCTGTTATTGGAAGCAGAAAACTACCCGTACGCTAAAAGGTGTATTTGATCTGGTCTTAAGTAACTTTGAAGGTTTACAGTACAGAGATTTTATGTGAAAAATAAAGTACATAACATGTTCACGCAAAGTTATACTCGTATCTTTTTGGGTACGGCGAAGACGGGCTATATTTTCCTGTTACTGCAATTTTACAAGTCTTCATAGAAATCATTGTTTTAGCCAGTAGAATGAGACATTGATCAGCCCAGATTGTGTTTCGATACACCGTCTTTATTGGATTAAATACTCTGCTTTGTGCCGGAACCATAGCAAGGGAAACAATATAGAGAATACATTTTAACAACAGTTGTCAGAGCAACGCGGAGTGTGGATTCCCAAATTGTCATGCAGCCACCAGTAATAATACCAAGGTCCCCGATGACCTGCTCATCCACATCCGTCCTGGACATTTACTTTTTTTTTTAATTCAAAGCAACATTTTTCTCACTGATTTCCACTGCCGCTCAAACACATTAACATAGACACTCGCACACACACACACACACACTCCAAACTGTCCAAAGATACGTATATATGACGATGTTTTTTTTTTTTGACGACAGTCCGTTTTTCGATGCACGTGTGTAGATGCAGATTTGACGAGTGGAAGGGCACAGAGTGTTCTTTGCTTGTCTCTGTTCTCTCAGCTCTGATGCTTTGAACTGGAGAGACAATATTCAATATTCAGTGCCCTTCTCAAATGTCCCACTTGTGCATGATGGTCAAATGCAGCACTCGTTTTGAGAATTACCACACCCTGAAATTGACAAAAACATTAGAGAATGAAGACATATGAGAAGTACCTATTTTGAGTACAATAGCACGGCCTGTGAAGTCAATGTGCTATTTTTACGTTTGTGTTTTTAATACGACTTGATTTGTAATCAGGCTAGCGATTTTCAGTACGTTCGATGGCACAAAATATTACACAATGCAGATTTTAAGGGAACGAATGGGAAATTATTGTCATTAATTATCATACAACACATACAATTAAAAAGCTCTCCTCAAAGCCACCGGACTCCAGTCAGACGACAGTAAGTTAACCTTGCTGATCATCGTTAAACACGTAAAATAAAACTCTCATCAAAAGCGTCTTTGTTAGTCTTTCCACTGTCACAACGATCTTCCACTCTGGTTTGAGAGTTTGAAAGAGAGACTGAATAAGTGACAAATATGAAAAAGAAGTAACCACCGGAACATTTTCACTGTTTACTGACTCCAACGCTTTAGGTGGCGGCAGGCAGGCGCCGTTCTGTGATGCACCAGAACAAACAACTAGAAAGGCAAACAGTACTTCTCTACTGACAATGGGAAAGAAATCTATCGCTTATTTTTAGCGGGTTTACCCGTGTTTGAAAAAAAAACCCCCTGCATATACACGTTAATTTTGTTTGAAAAAGGGTATCAGAGACACATCATCGGTCTGGCAGACTCATTGTGCATCCTCAGTGTTAGACAGCGAGTGTCTCCTCTAATTGAGTGCACTGCCCTGTAGGAGCCCAGCAGCATTTAGCATATCAAAGGCCACGCTGACCTGCGTTTAGTGTGTGTGTGTGCGTTTCTGCGACACGCTCTCGGAGGCAACCTGTAGCATGGGGCTCTGCTCTGGGGTTCTTAGGCGGATCAAGTGGCACGCGCCCAGGTGGTGGTGAGAAAGGTCGACCATGTAACTCTTAATTAGCTGACATTTGCCTCAAAGGCTGGCACTAGGGGAGAGAGGAGGGGCATGTGTCACTGCTAAAAAAGCAGAACAAGGAAGCCTCTTTTATAGCTAAAGGCCATGCTGCCATTGTCAAGCCACAGGACAAAGAGTGGCTGAGACAACTGGCTCAAGAGATAAAGCAAAGCAGGCAAGGCTCATTAGGAGGTGGCACGTGGTGAAAAGCTAAGCTGCTGAGGTAGAGGTGGTGATGATGGCCATGACTGACCTGTTTTTCTGACAGTGGACATTAAAGAGCAAAGACCACCCGGTTTTAGTTTGGAAACCCTCCGGACACATTTCCTAAATCTGCCACGGTCTGCAGCCAGACTAGTTTGAAACACTAGCTGACACTGCCGAGGGTGTAACAGATGGAAAATGACAGGAAAGCAGATGTGTCTGAGTGCAAGGCGTGTACATTTGCATCAAACACGTACTGTAGTTCAACACTGTCAGCTACTTCCCTTGATCACATAATCGTGACGCCCTGATGTTGTGCAATTAACATTTAGGACTGGTAAAGTAACCGTGCAGTAAACTAAAAAAAAAGAAGTGAATGTTGAGCAACACTTTAAAGGAAAATTGCTTATTCCCATAAATGTGACTATTCTGGCTGTATAGCTTGTGCTAACTTTGCACTTCTCCATTGAGATTCGGGGAAATGAGGACTCGCTCAAAACAACGCATCTCAGGGCAAGTTACGCGAGCTTCCTTCATGTAAAAGCAATGAATGAATTATTTCCCTTGTCTGAGTAAACACAGAAAGAAGCTGCCGGAAATGGCCATGTTCCTACATGTAAAATATGCTAATGGGTTTTATTTAAAACAAAACAGAGCAAACTAAAGAATAGTCTTGGACTCGATGTGTAGCAGTTTTGCACTAAAATAGTCAATATTTTATAAACCTTATATAAACCCTATTCCCACAGTCACAATAAATACTCACAGTTTCTCAGTTGCATTCAGTTTAATGATCCATGAATTAAATAATATTTTCCTCTCATAGAAGCAGATTAAAAGAGGAAACCAATTACCCAGCAATGACCAACTAAAGGCTTTCTATCAAAAATAAAGTCACAGTGAAAAGTAGGTTAGACGGCTCCGATGATGTCTAGGGAGCGAGCAGTGCCAATGTTTTTTTTCCTTGACTCAGCAAGAGACTTAAGTGTTTACCCCGTCGTGCCGTGATTTTAATTCTAGGTATTTTAAAAAAAAAAAAAGAAAAGAAAAAGAAACCTCTTCAGAAGTCGTCTAAGTAACGAATTCCATTGATGCATTTCCCCATTAAAATAAATCCATTTTTCCCCCATTTTTTTTCAAAAACAACATAATACAGAACTCCATGTTACTGGTTTGAATTAAGTTTTCAAATGAACTAATCTTTTGGGGTTTACCTTCCATTTCTATTGTAAATCCAAGACTCGGGAAAGCACTTTGAGGTGTCACCTGCTCATTTCAGCTGGCAGTCTCGTCCTGCGTTTATTAGCCCGGATAACTGCTCTGCAGCATGTATTAGCTCTGAGAAACAGATGGGTCTGTTGCAGCCCCGGTCACGCCAGTGCTGTGTGAGGACGAGGCTGCTTGGCTAGGTGACACCTCAACCATCTGCAGGCGTTTACCACTTGGAGAGGTCTGCTTTCACAGGTGACAAAACAAAAAGGTGTGCAAGATAACACGGTTGCACTGCAACGTCAGATGAAATGTGATGGCAACAACGATTTTGTGGTAGGTATGAGGTAGCGCTCTCTAATCGTCAGTCATTCTTTGTCACCGCAATCGTACATGAAATTGTAGCACTTTTATGTTCACGTCTTTCAGTCTGATTCTCTGATTTTTCATTTCAAAATTCCCTCTCGGAGCAAAGAGAAATTCTTCCGATAATTGGAAGCGCTTTACATATTTGTCTTGACAGCCGTATGAATCACTTGGCCAAATAAATTGAAGGGGAGCACGGAGACGAGGAAGGAGATATGAAGTATAAAATATATGAAGATAAACTGAGAGAGGGAGGAAAGGTGATGTTTATGACGTACAGGCCACACAGAGGGAGGAGGTGCCCACAGTAAGTAATTCGGACAGATATACATTTATTGAGTGTAGGCGATAAAGAGCTATAGGAATACATTGGGAGATGAAGGCGGGATAGTGACAATTTGAGAGAGAAAAAACAGAATGGGTACTGCTTTTCCGTTCGGATAAATTGAGAGAGTGAAGTGGAGAGCCAATGAGACGTCTCAGACTATAAAGAGAAAGAGGGGAAGAGATATGGAGAGCTAAGGGTGAATTAAGAGGGAGAGGCAGAGAGTACAAAGAGAAAATTGAGCAAGTAGGGTAAAAGAAATGAACTGAGTAATGCAAAGAAAGGAGGAAAAAAGAAAGGGAAAAATGGAGGTCAAAATTGGGGCTGTTCTGAGTGAGACCAAAGGCCAGGAGAGCTCTGTGCAAGCTGATCCCCTCGGCTTTTCCCTCGGTTGACTGACCCTACAAGCTATTAGCAGGATCTAATGGCCTCATTACAGCCTTCTATGAGAGGTAGAGGAGCAACTGAAGCCTGTACCTGGTCACATGATACTGCACTGATACTGGAGCGGGCCAAAACACCTGAGAATGGAAGCTTATACACACACACACACACACACACACATGCATGCAACCACACACTCCGATCATTGTACGAGCTGAAGAAATCGTACACATGTCCACGCTCACAAATAAGTGAGCGCGCACACACCTGCTAGGAAGGTAAGGTTTCATATGTTGTCTAAAGCAGCAACACAAGAAAATGTATTGTGTATTCATAAATCAGGGGCGACCTGTTTAAAAAAAGTGATTCAAACAAGATTACAGGTCCTACCAGACTTTGATGCCAGGTCTTGGTACTTGATAGTAAGGCTGCAAAGATTATTTCTCATTATCGGATAATCTGCCGATTATTCTCTATGAACCGAATTGTCTATAAAATGTAAAAAAATAAATAGTTAAAAAATGTTTCCAGGGTTGTTTCTTCTTTTCTTAATTTGGCCAACGGGCCAAAACCCGCTAACGAAGATTACTAGAAAAAAAACTGAAAATATTCACGTTTGAAGGCATTTCTGTTTATAAAATGACCTAAACAATTATTTAATAAAAAAAAAAAAGTAAAAAAATGGTTTCAGCTCTACCTTATTGTTTGTTTAAGGTCTCTGCTGCGGACACATTTCAAACGGCACCTAAAGGACTACAGTTTGTTACCCAGCCTTACATTAGATCTGCCATTCTGCTGCTCTCTGGCTACGGGCAAAATGACAAATGACCGGATTGTTCTCAGCCATATAAAAAACATTTAATTTAGTGGATTTCCATTTTATTTAGTTTTTTTTTTAATCCATAGCTACAGTGAAATTGGTTTGACTGGTTTTCCGGTCGTAGATTGCAGGCAGTTTAATCACAGGCTCTTTTTATAACTGCTGCTTTAGTTGCCCTCTTCTCCACTCCAGAATAAAAGTGGAGAGCTGTTTGAGATTGTGCCTCTCCCTCTCTGCAACAAAGGAGAGTGGCGGAGCTCTGGTAGCCCTAGAAAGCCCACAGCAGCTACATCACCCACTCAAAACAAGCAATACACACATAAACGCACACAAACGCAGTAATGCACCGTTTGTGCAGAGCAATGCACGCTCGCAGATACACACAGTGTCAGAATCCCTCAGTTCTAAGTACCCACGCCCACCAGCCACTGAAGAACGAGTCAGACAGCCGCTGCCTTTGAACGTGAATTGAAAGCCCAACTAGACCCACTGAGGCTAACAGCACCAACCCAGCAAACTGCTGCGTCTCCCGTCTCGCCCTTTCTTCTCGCGGTTAAATAAAAGCAACTCTGACAAGTGTGAGAGCAGCACAGGTGGACATGCGTGCGCGTCTGTCGCCGTGTTTACGCACATGGGTAAACATTGCGCGTGTGTGACAGTAGCAACTCTGGAGCTCGGAGATGTTCATTCCTTATTCATTAACATATACTGGGTGCGTCTGGTTAAAGTAAGTCGGGCTTGACGAGTCCCCTGGTCTAATTTGGAGCTGATTTTTGGGAGACGAGCAGACACTGAAAGCAGCCAGTCGGCACTAAAAAGCCAAGGCAAAAACTTGCATCACAATTACCAGCGATGAATAATTCACCGTGTCAGAAACATTCAGGGAGTGTTACAAAGAATGTCAGCCCTCTCCTCCCTCTTTGACTCTGTATCTCTGCCTGTGGCTCCTCCTGTCTGTCTCCATGTCTGTCTTTGTGACTGCTTGGATACATTGCTCCACAAATCTCTCCCTCTTCTTTCTCCTGCAGGCAGACACGTGAGTTAGATACACAAGTGAGCAATTAGTGATCTTTTTGATAGACTAGCTAGTAAACATCCTATCATGTTCAGAGCTCAAACCTCCTCCCATCGCTAATCTGCCGGGGTGAGCTGAGGGAGATTGTTGACAACGATAACGCTCAATTCCCCCCGTTTTTTTTAATGGTGGAAATCAGAGAGCTGGCACCAGTTGGCACCTTAATCTGCATTTATGAGATCTCGGTTCTTCTTTTTCTCCTTCTGCTGGGGGAATAAAACATTAACGCACTCCATGAATAAAGAATACTTAACTTGAAGACGTGACAAACGCTCGCCATTTCAAGCAGCTGATGGAGAGTAAGAGTAATAGCATGGTCGGCCTCAATGCACTCTGCAGTGCTGTTTAATATCTCTTCATTTCGAGAACAATCCATGAGAAGACCCACTGAGACTTTTTTTTGGGGGTTTTTTTCTTTCACCTTCAATTAACCATATAGGTGAATTAGGACTGTATTCCCTTCAGGCAGCTTGGCAAAAGGCCTCTAGGGAAGACGGGGATGAAGGAGCAAATAAATTATTTGAAGCGGAGCTATGCTTTGTGCCACTCCCTCAGAGACAAAGAAAGATCCTCCACAACTGAGACTAGGACATTAAGGATGAGGGAGAGAAGAGCATGGGAAATAAATAAAAGTACAGTACGTAGAGAAAATAGCACCAGAGGGAGGAGAAAAAAAGGTGGGAGTGATAATGAGAGAGATTATGAGGGAAAAACTGTGCGTGTGTGTACGTGTGTGTGTACGTGTGTGTGTGTGTGAAATAGCCTTGCTGCTGCTGCAACAACTGGGTCTCAGTACGCTTCAGGAAACTGAATAAAAAGATTGGAGTATTTCCATGAAACGACTAAAACCTACAATGTGTTCGTCCGTCTCTCAGTACTTTCCAACTTCCAGCGGCACTCAGCCCCAAGCCCATTTGTTCCAGCTGAAGACGAAAATCTATAAAAATGTGTCACAAGTAGGTCTATATAGTCTTATATTTACCAAGTGCCTAGAAGCTTTTTAGCAAACTTTACTCAAACCAAAGTAAATAGTCCATTTGTTTGGGACCTGTTTCCAGCTGTGGATTAATACACTTCTGGCACTGCAGTTAGTATTTACAGCAACAAGACGGTGCATGTGGGATTGAGGGGAATTAAACTGGTGATGAAAAAAGCGAAGACAAAGTTGTGGCTGATTGATGTTTTTTTTTAAATAGTTTTTGAACAACAATTAAGAAATAAACTACTGTATATCAGACACACAGACAGTACTTGTGATAACTTGTGATTTTTTATAGGATTTGCTGACAATCAGAAACATTTTAAATATCAACAGCCTTGTTTTTTTTTTTTTTTTTTTTTTTTTTCCAAAAGTTACACTGGCCAACTAAAGGCAATAAAACTTTTTTTTTTTTTTTTTAAGTAGATTATACCAACTTCATAAAGAATCTTGCTTGGTTTTATTTAATTAGTCCACTTTCAACAGGTTGTTGAATACTGAGAATCTGTTTTAAAGTTTGATCTTGATGCACTACTTGCACAATGTGTGTATTGGGCCTATTGGGTGTGTTTCACTGTGAGTTTTACACAATGAACTTCATCTTCACTGAGGTCTGTCTGCAGTATCTCTATCCAGTCCTGTCAGTTTGATAAGAACCTAACGATTAGTCCCTTAACCACTTTAATGGGCAGAGTGTTTCCGAAATGAAACGGTAAGGAATATCGACGTGCTAAGAGCGTCTGCTGGCTGTCAGCGTGCAAGTCTTTCCATTATGAGGAATCCAGGAGGCCACATAATGCACCTGAGGATTCAGCCTGAGATAATTGTTGTTGATGTCAAAGAGACACACACACACACACACACATACACATATACCTTCCCCTATTACACACTTGCCATTTATCTTTCCACTTGTTTGGAGAGACTCATTAATTCTCTGAAGAGGTAATCTAATTAAGACTCATTCTGTTGTCAATAATTCAAACTCCTCAGAGAGCTTAAGAGTTAAAAACCACATATACAACCCCCCCCCCCCCAACATGGCTACTGCTAGCAGCCCAGCTACTGTCCAAAGCAAGAAACCACTGTAAGAATCTCAAAGAAGTAGAAGCCCCGTTCTCGGGTGCTATGAAGTAAAGTTAGGCAGGTTTTGCTACTTACTGATCTAGCTTAGTAGAAAGAACATTTTTTTTTAACGCTTTCCCTCTTCAACTTCTTTGCCTCCTCCATCAATGGGGGTCTTTTGCTGGAAAGAGTTTCCACAGTTAGCATAACTCGTGTTGTTCTGCTATGTGGGGATAGCTACTGTATTTTGTTGCGTTGCCTCTTAGAGAAATGTTCTCAGGTAAGTAGGCAGCGATGCGGTGCAATTCTATTGTAAAGTAAGGCTTATAGGGAACCAATCCAAACGCCGATGGTGTCATTATTCTACAGCCATTACATTGTGCAATCAACATTTACTTCATAAATTCTATTGCCACTTGAAATGGTTGATAATAATGTTGTATTTACGGACGAATATTATAAAACTACGATTTGTCCCTACTTTGTGGCCCTTAAGTCAAACCCATTGCCACTTAATAACACAGTGGAATTAAATAAACTTCCACCTTGCATCACACTTCATGCTCAGAGGCTCCTGTATGTCCCATGATGACGCTGCCGTCTCTTTGATTTTCCACCCAGGCTCTGTCAAGATGAGCTGTACTGTTGTTAACCTCATTGCTGCTCTGTCCCCACTCCCTTGAGATCGTCCATATTCACCATACAGTGACATACAGTGCAAGTGCTCATTGCTGAAAATAATTGGCAATGCTAAAGTCAGAGATGTCTGTTGTTGTCACTGCTGCTGTAATGTTGTTATGGATCCCAGTATAGTTATAGACGGGGACAGAACTCCCTCCAAGAACTATAACCTGAACTTGACTACCCCAAACCCTGTATTGTATCTAAACCTAACAGTCTCCACACTAATAAAATTACTTTTATTCATATTCCTGAATTAGAAAAAAAATCCTAGATTCCAGTATACAATCTACACCACTGGGTTATGGTGATTTCCTGTATGCACACTGCTGACGCTACCCTTAAATCACTGGATGCCAATTACCCCGGTGCTAGTTATTGCATTCTTCAAGATAGTCATCACAGCGAAGTTGTATGAAAAGTTTGGATGTTATTCACTGACATCTAGAAAGCATATTTTAAGGCCACACTATCTGTTTCCAATATATTTAACATTCTTAGTTGTGTTCAAAGTGAATGACCGTGACATTACAGAATGTGCTCGCTGAAAGGTTCCTCGTGCTATGCCAACGTCTTGTAGATGGCAGTGAATGTCACATAACCGCAATATCCCAGGTTTGATTTTAGCCTTCGGCCCTTTGTTGCGTACCATACTCGTCTCTCTACTCTGTCTCCCTCTACGCTCCGTCAAATAAAGTAAAAGATTTTTTAAAATAAAAAAAAAATAATAATAATGTGGACATCTAGCCATCATACTGAACCAAACTACAGCCAAGAATATTCTGTCATAGTCATGATCAAACTTGTAAATACCATCATCACCGTCTCACCATGTTGCATGCGATTATCGTCATTATCGTCATTACTCCCCTCATCATCATCAAAATCATCACAGACCAACGGAAGGAGAACGTGTACATCCTGCATTTACCCACATGTACACAGGTGCATACCACACACACACACACACACACACACACACACACAGTCTGAAGTGCATTCAGAAAGTCAGCACGTCCACATCTGAGGAGGAAATTATATATTCAATTTCCATAGAGATGAGCTGAGAGTTACTTTC
The DNA here is from genome assembly GCA_943590825.1 of Bovichtus diacanthus. Lineage (NCBI taxonomy): Eukaryota > Metazoa > Chordata > Actinopteri > Perciformes > Bovichtidae > Bovichtus > Bovichtus diacanthus. The sequence continues at coordinate 5,555,473 of CALSBV010011010.1, read as the reverse complement.
AGCCCCACTTCCTATTTGAAGCTAATGAATGCAGATTGAAAAGATGTTGATTCCATCTAAACAAACGCCCCTAACACCTGCACATCAAGTCTGTCCTCTCCAGCACTAAAATAGAAAACATCATTTAAATATTCATACCCCTCAATGGACTCAATGAATAAGTAAATTATTAAACCGTCCCATTAATTTCTCTCTCTCTCTCTCTCTCTCTTCCTGTGAAAGTTAAAGAGTGTGGACAAGAGCAAGTGGTCTGCTTTATGTTAAATGGCGTAATTTGTTATCCGGGGGTGTTGATAAATTAGTGTTCTCTGTTTTCTATTAGCCATGACCTGAGAAGGCCCCTCTTTCTATGTTTACCTCAGTGCTCAGTCACCAGAGTGGAGGTGGAAGTCAAGGCATTAGTCAAGCTCAACTATGGTCGTGCATGCTAAATATGTATGCACTTATATAGTTATATATATATATATAGGGTCATTAAAAGGAAAAAAGTGTAGCTTATGTTGGGCTCTGGTAGCCTGCAGTAAGTAGAAGTATTTACATTCTAATGTACTGCCATAATTCCATCAGTACATTAACAGTCATGTTATACCACCAAAAGTTTACCAATAAAACAAAGGCTTGAAAAATCCACAGAAATGGTTCACTTTCATTGACAGTAGCTCAACGTAGGTTGAAAAACACTGAGGGTGAAAACTGAGTAAGAAATAACTCAGTTGTTGTACAGCTGGAGTTAATGTTGTGGAAGATATATTATGCTGAATTCATAAAGGTAAACACTGGGGAGGTTGTGAGTTTGTATTAACAGGGGAAATCAGGAATTAAAGTCTCTGATATAAACCTATTTCAAATAAAGACCTAGTTTTTCTCTGCTACTAAGGTAAATATATCCACTGTAACCACACATGGGAAAGCTCGACAAAAAAACTCCAGAGTCAAAATTTAGTGCTTTGTGCAACCACCCACACTGACGACCTCCGTTTCACTTGTGCGCAATTTAACAAAGACACACTTGCAGGATTTGAAATGATGGCAGTGAATAGGTTTCCTCCAAAATGTATTTGGCAAAGCACATTTGAAAATATTTTTCTTATCTGCATTGTCGCTTTAAGAAAGAGTTATATTTGTCATGTGATACCAATGTGAGGGACAATGTATTCAAAGTATTTTGGCAGCCTCATTGGCTGGAACAGGATATCTGAAGCTCTTTGAGACACTTCAACAACTTAAAATAATAATATTGGGCTGTAGCCATGTCTTTCTTGGCCTATGCGAGTCATTGGCTCTGCCATAGCAGCAGATATTTCTGCCTAAAAAGCACTTAACCTGCATTTTACAAATTAAATAAGGCATTGACACAGCAGCCGGGACATAACTGGTGCATTTCATCATGGCCATAGTCTGCATTTCAGGGTAAACTGTTGTGTCAGGTGTGACCTCCATGTCAAGACAGCTAGACCTTTCTGCACAGTGGTGCAGCAGTCATTTTAGAAAATAATATGGAAGTGGACAGCCAAGGAGAAAAGAACACCGGGGTAGATAATACTCAGACTTTGTGGTGAAAAACAATGTGGAGAGACAGAAGGGGGACGCGTACCGGAGCAGGTGCAACAATAATGGGGCAACCAGTCAAAGACTATTTCTCTCATGTTATTTGAATAGATAGAGGCTGCATCTCACCTGTGTATGATGCGCTTCGTACGGAGGTATCCCAGGGCCAGGGCCAGTTCACAAATGTAGAGTTTGACGGTGCTCTCTGAGAAGTGGACGTTCTGCTGGAGGTGGTAGCGCAGGTCTCCTCCCAAGAGCAGGTCCACCACCATAAACATGTCCTCCTCATCCTGGAAGGAATACCTGCAGGGAAAGGTAGGCGGTTAGGAGCGAAGAGGGACAAGGCCAGTAGCACGCCAGGTCAAGGACACGGGATGTGTGGGATGGATGGATGCCAGGGGGGTTAGAGGGAGGGGGAGAATAAATCCGAAATGGAAGCGAATATAGCAGTGGTGACAAAAAGAATTAGAAATAAGGAAAGATGTCAACAGAGAGGGAGGTTTAAAGGAAGGTAAATATGGAGATGTGGAAGTTGCAGGAGAAGAGAGGAGGAGGAGGAGGAAATGAAGGGTGTGAGGAGGAAGAAGATGGTGTCACACGTTTACCATAAGACTGTGTACAAGAAGGGTCAACTCATGCCAAGTCAAGTGCATATTCATTTTTATAGCGGCAAATCGCAACAGAAGTTATCTCATGACACTTTTCATAGACCAAAAGATAACAATGACACAAATTGGGATGTGTTGTGATTACATTAGCGATCAGCAAACAGACAACCCTGCCTTGTTTTGTTTACATGACATGAAGTGTCGTCGAAAATGTGCATCTCTTCTATTCCATCGACTTTGGCGCTATGAAAATCTTCCAGCTCATTTATTGTGCAAAGTTCTCCATCCACTCAGCAACATTGTCTGCTCAGATGGCTCGCAGCCCTGCGTCCATCTCTATTGAGCGTTAACGGGTTTTTTCCGTCAGACTGGTGAGTGTCTTGCCATTTCATTAAAGCAGTCCATTACATATATTACATTTTCCTTATGTTAGTGTGTGGTGCAAAGATTTGGCAGGCAAAACTGAACTGCAGCCGTGTCCTACAGGAAAAGTGTCAAAGTCACACAAAATGGTGCTTCCTTTATTCATGAATGAAATACCATTCAATTGAAATAATTGTTATGTTGTTGTTTTTTCAGAGCTGCTGGTATTGTTTTCATCTTGGAAGTCTCTAAACTCTACGTTTACATCTTTTTTTTTTTTTAGTTTAGGATACCGTACGTAGTATTTGCTTGCATATGCCACATATGTGTGATGGGTGTTCTTGGTGGTAATGCCACTGGTATTCATCCATCTATTCATCCATCCATCAAGTACTGTCCTGCACAGCGAGCCTTTATCAGCATGTGGCCCACTGCACTGCCATTTGAGAAGCTGTTGCACACATCATCATTGATTTTTACATGCTGAGCGTCCCGCCGGGGCCACACTTTTTTTTCTCCCTCGCTTCTAAACGATGAGCTAATTAGTTTCCCTCCCACAAGGAACTAATTCATGCAAAGATAATATTTTATAAAATTGAAGCAGCCAACATTTCCTGGCTCGCCTAAAGCGCCGCTCATTGTGCAACACGACGTCCTGTTCTGATCTTCCGTACAATGCCACACTACCACCCCTCTCAAGTCCTTCAGCGTGTTTCTGACAGTCTACAATTTCACTGAACGCTTTTGAGAGGTTGCAGATTTTTTTCACCGCAGGCTCCATTGGGGTTTCTACTGGCAGACACTTCTCTGTAAGGACCATCATCTTGGCTCAAACTCAATGCTCAATGACCGAGTGTAGTTTTTTGCCACGTATGTGAACTCGGGGACCCTTTTCCAATAAGCTGGAGGTGGTGCTTTTCTGCACTGGATGGATGGGGATTGATTGAGCTGACTCAAAACTGTCTGCTAAGGCTCAGATAATGCTGAGACCACTTAACATCTGATTGCCAATGGCCTCAGAGTGTGGAAAGACTATCTGTTAGGTACCCGTCCTGAAGATACACACACATTTGGCAGAGTGTGTGGAGGTGTATGAAGACACACGTGCGCACATACGCATACAGTACTGTCCTCTTTCCTGCTCAACTCAAGTTTCAGTCAAAACATGCATTAAATATAATGATGTATTATTATAAAATGTGGCAAAAACTAACAACACAACTTGAATTTGAATGAGGTACTCCATCCTAAACACACAGATGCACAATCAACACACAGCTCTCCACTAAAGGATACCAGTTTTAGGGAAAAAAAGAAACGAGAAGAGGCCAGCCCTTCGTATTTAAAGTGTGTAATATAGCACAGCTGAATGGATGGGACCAGCTGCAACGCTATCAATCACTCAGACAAGCAGAAATTACTTAGCCACGCCTGCAGACAGCAAAGTTCGCCAACGTTTTTAGCAAAGTTTTTAAGTGTATGTGTCAGCATAATGGGAGGATACTTCTTTTGTGTTTCTGTTCTGGGAATAAGTATGGAGTATGTTTACAGTACAAAGCTGAGGTACAGCTAAGTCAGAATGTGTAATAGTATCTGTAGTGGTCAGTTATTGTACCGTTCAGAGAGATAGGGGGGGATGCATACAAAACCCATTTTCGGCATTTCTCTCTTCAATGTTTATCCTAATTTATTTGAAGTTGAAAGAACAAAATAAAGGCAAACCAGTCAAAGTGGGACGGATGAGGAAAAGTTTCGGTCTGTGGGGTGATTGGGTTTGAAGTTTTTGTCTCCTACATCGCAAAACTCATATGAAGCCACTTTCTCTCGTTTTGGTCAAAATGACCACCTGTTCTAAATGTAAAATCTTAACCCTATCAATCAGCAAAAAAGACAGCTAGTGCCTCACAAATAACGAGACAAAACTACTCAAAAGCCACATGTCCAGCGTGACAAAGTCCAGATGCTGACAAAAGATGTAAGGGAGAGGAAACTGAAGCAACTAAGTGGATCGGTGTGTTCATGCATATGAGAGAGAGAGAGAGAGAGAAAGAGAGAGAGAGAGAGTGTGTGTTGGAAAATGATGTGACACTTGACTCTGGCATGCAGAGAGGAAGCTCAGATCAAGCAGGCATCATATTAACATCATATTCTCTTAAATATCAAAGCAATGCTTCACTGTGATACAGGATGTGGAGTTTTTGGGGCCAACAGGGCTCTGACTGAGTTCATGGATGGTCAAAAATGTTCTGTGTACAACATAATGTGAGGATTTCTCTTAAAAGTCCAGGATATTTGTCATTAGTTTGAGGATTGACATTTTTAGGATAGAAATAACTTTAGAATCCCATTAGAGAGAATATGCTGAAAATATTGTCACGGAAAAAAAGCACGGAGAGAGGAAAACACATTAAGGGAAGTGCTGTGTGATACAGCATGCAAAAATGTGTACAGCTTTTTAAAAAAAATTAAATAATATGCAAAGCTAAATGTGTGTGAAATATTTATGACCCAAAGTCTGGCTCAAAACTGTAAACCAAGAGAAGGAAAACAAGCTTCTCAGTGGTTTAAAGTGTGAGCTAGACGGCAGTGTGTGTTCGCTGGATAGACTCCACTTTACTCTGGCTATTAATCATTTGATTAACTCACTTTGTCGCTCATTCTTCCTCTCTCTCCAGCTCTGTTTCTCTCTATCACACACATACACAGATATAGTGTAAGTACCTCTAACCCAGCAGAAGTAGTTAAGGTGGTAAAGAAGCCAAGAAGCTGCTGTCACAAGCATTTAGGTAACACAAACTGGACTTTAATTGCTCTTTTTATTGGTAGAAAAACCCTGGCTTCTTCTCAGAAAACTGCTGTTTATTTATTTAATTGCTACAGTGAGCAATTATGTATTTGCTCATTTATACAATGAGACAATTTCTGCTATTGTAGTGAGTTCAGTGACCCTTTCCAAACTTTATCAGGTCAAACGTAATCTTTTGTTAGTCATTAGTATTACCTTTTTACTATTTTAAGTATGTAATCATTTATATATATCTGATAAAATGAAGCAGAAAAACTCTGATTGGTATCAGCTGATATTCAGGAGGAAAAAGCAAAAGAAAATAAAAAAATTGATGCGGACATGCCTTATCTTTAACTTTCATTTCTTTCTATTTAATGGGTTGAAACATATTATCTGTCTGTCTACTAAACTTTCTTTTGAGGTGAAAATTCTCCTCGAACAAAAAACTTATTTTGGATTATTTTCGTAATATCTTGTGCACTGACCAATTATCACTTCTAAAATGTAATATAACAGCTTTTTTTTTTAGCAACTGGTTAGTGGAATAATCACCGACATAAAAGCCTAAATGGATATATCTGAAGATGCAACATTATTACTTTATCACGCATACTACTGCGGTCCGTTGTCAAGGAGGGACTGCAAGTCCATCAAGTCAATCGATAGCACACTTGAACCAGTTTAATCGAGTAGAAAACCAGCTCTCATGCTTGACTGAGGTTTCCGTGTTTTTTGTCCCACGAGTCTTTCCATCGGAAAGTCAAGGTGGTAAAAACTGAAAGGGCATTGTTGGGGGAGTTGGTCTGTCCTCAGAGCGAACAAGACTGACTCACTCACCGCAACCTCTCACGTCACAAAGCCGTCACACAGAGGGTCAACAGCCCGGCGGGGTGATGCACAGAGTGATGCACGTACAGTACCCAGGCATACTTGTTACCACCCAACTACCTGTTGTTTGAGCCAGCTGCCTTTTTCTTGAGATCCAATGAAACTTTGTTTTATAAGTCTTAAGTCCCTAGTATAATGCACATACTTACAGATATACCCTTCACACAAGCAGACATAGTAAAAACACATACACCTACCATGCATAGTAGAGATTTGTACCCTGCAGATACATAGACAAAGTCAACAACTCTAAGTATTTGTTGTTATTGCTTCAGCATTTGACTGTCTGCCTAAGTGCACTTATTAATCATTTCTTGTGCTACACATACTGTACGTTAGACATTATAGCTGCAAATAACCTGGTGCTATTTCAGCTTTCTATTCCATGCTCTTTCAGCAATATCCCCACTCTACTTACAGCGTAAATTGCTCCTCTCTCTATCTATCTATCTATCTATCTATCTATCTATCTATCTATCTAT
>CALSBV010011010.1:5332146-5538308 GCA_943590825.1 Bovichtus diacanthus | reverse complement strand
GAGGGAGTGAGTGAGGTGGAGACTGTCATATTTTACCAGCAGAACTCTGAATGGTTTAATGTGCTGTTATAAAAGATGGACACATGAGTAACAGAGCGTGTAATGATTGAAATCTGCACATGAGTGGAATTGACACATTGACAGCCTTTCCATGGCTTAAACTAACTGAGGGAACCATCTGACCGAGGAACACATCTGCTAGTCAATTTGAATTTGACTGACACATTCTAATCAGTTTGGATTGAAGTAATCACACTTGGTCAGTTCCAGCCTCACACAGTCTCTCGCGCCCTGTGTATCACTGCACTGCTCTGTATGTCCAAGTCTTTCTTCCTCAGTCTCTCAGAAGATGTCTGCATCTCTGTCTCTGAGTATGTCCACACTAAGCATTTAAAAAAACGCTCTCTGTGTTGGCCCTCCGTCCACACTGAAGGCTCATGCGGACATGTGTAAATGACCATATTTACATCTGCTCAGACGTGAAACTTCTAACATTAGCTCAAGCCTGTGTCTTTTTAAACTTGGAGGGGATAAATCTGAAAACGCAGGCTGCAAATTTTCATGTAGACAATGTTTTTTTTTTATTATTACATGAGCCTGGTTGGGGTTTGTGTGCCAGTAAAGTTAAGAAAACTCCGTCCCCTCTCTCTCTCTCTCTCTCTCTCTGCGATCACTCATTTTGGAGTATGAGACTGCTGTTATTGTTCTAATTGTCAACAAATCCCATGAAAAAAACCAACAATGTGTTATTCATTCCCTCAATACTCTCCAACTTCCCTACCCTGTCTGTTGCTCTCAGCCCCCAAGCACATTCGTTCCCACAGAAGACGTAAATCATTAAAAACAGACAACAGCTGGGCACTGTCATTTTTAGTAAAAGTATCTCAACAGATGTTTACTATTTTCAGCGGTGGATTAATGGATGGATTGACTTTAAATAAAAATACAGTGTTTATGTGTTTATCATCTTAGTGAAGGAACACGTACACCACTGCAATACTGTTTCTTATTGGTGTTTTTTTTTTGTCGGAAAACTACACATCACTACACAATCATAAAAAATGTCATCTCACTCGATGCAGCAGTGTGTTCGCCTGGTTAAAACGGAACCTTTGTGACCCTCAAAGCACTTGTTCATTGTCATTCAACTGTACAGGAACAGAAAAATATGTAAATGAAGGGCAAATAAATCATGAGTCTGGTTGTATAAATACATAATATACAGTCGGGTTATTACAGAACGCGTACGGGAACTACTTTAACCGAGCCGAGACTTATTACCAGATGTTGACTGCGACGCACAGCTGTGTTGTGTAGAACAAAGAAAAAGACATTTGGCCATTTTCCTGCAGTTTACGGGTAAAAACACGAAACACATTTTCAAAATGAGCCGTCTCATTGTGGATGCACTGTCTCACTCTGTTTGCCCCTCTCACACAGAAGACTGTAAATCACTTAAGGACCCACCAACGTGGGAGCGTCAGGGCTCACACTGTTGCTCTGACAACTGAAACAGAACCCATGGGTCGATGTGCCACTGTGATGTGAATAACGCATGATCAGCAGTAAACAAGGTCTGTCCATTAACCAGACTCTCCTGGTTACACAAAGTGGAAAACGTATGTGGCACATAAGGGAGCACATGTGGTACACACATCATTCTCAGAGGAGATAAACATGTCTTGACAGAGTTCACCTTCAAGCACGTGCCGTTCTGTAAATCAACTAATATGGGTATGATAAATAAATAAATATGGATCACTGACTCCAGCAAGGAAAGCAGTCTGTACATTTACTTTGCAAATACAGAAGTTAAGTTTTAACATTTGAAATTGAATTACAAGAATGATATTGTCTTTTTTTTTCTTCTTTTTTTAACTGCTGCTTTTGATGTGAAATATTAATGTCTAGGCTGTTTTGTATCTATGGGTTGATTTGTCTTTTTATTTTGGTTACATGCATTAACAATATAGACTACACAAGTAAACAGTGAGGATAAAAAAATATCACAAGTTTGTGTCTTGTTCTAATATTAATAGTAATATTTTGTGTGTAAAATATGGGAGAGAAAAACATTTTTAGAGAACTGGTCTGATGGCGGTGCTATGATTTGCAACCACAATGTAAACCGAAAGTAAGGGTTAAAGGGCTCAACCATTTTTTTGTAAATGTCTCAAATGTTCTTCATAACTTTACCGCAAACTATATTTAGATGCGTCAGGAAGTATTAATGAAAATCAACAGAGCTACACCTCGGAGCATTTACATTCACCAATAGTATATTTTTAGACTGCCATTATTTATTAATGTTCACAGTGGAATTAACCAACAAATCCCACCTCTGTGGCCAATATCACGTTGAAGCGTCCTTTAACAATCCGGGGAAAACTCCATTTGCATCTTTATTGCTACTCAGAGGGGTGAGTGCATTATGTATACTCAAAACGCCTTGTTCCTCCAACCTCAAGAGGAGAACCCTGCCTGTGTCTGACGGGAGTTTCATCAGCGAGGGGATTACTTAGTTTCCAGTGAGCGAGGCTTTTTCTTAGTCAAAACGATAGGTCTCTGTGTTTGTTATTCCCCTGCCCTCGGTGAAATTGCCCACGCTGTTTTGTGACAGAGAAGTCAGGAAGGTGCACTGTTGCATTAACTCGGAGTTCAGAGACGCTCTGTTATGAGTGACATTTCCAGAACAGCCCGCCAGATGACGAAGCGGCAAGGTTAACCGCGACTGAGGATTTGATGGAGGTTGCCTCCAGTGAAAAAGAGAAAGCCACATATTTGGATTTCAAGCGGTGTGCGATGCAGCCATTTGACAAAGTTAGGGTTCGAAAATGATCGTGGTTTGACAGACGGGGCTGAACAAAATGAAACTCAAATGAAACTGAAAATAGACATTACAACTCTTTAAAAAGAAACGGATGCATCAGGACATTTAGGATACCAGATACACAGGAAACAAATGTACAGTAAGGAAACACCTGGGAAAGCCACCTCACGTCTGACTAAACCACTGACTTGTGTAACACTGACTTATTTTGAGTCCTTCGGGGCAGCCGGTGGAATTCATTTCAGAGACTGCCTCAGATCGATACATTCACATTGCATTATCTACTCGGTTCACAAAGAAAATGGAAATAAATTCAAACCAAGAGCTTTGCCAATCAAGAGTTATGACTCCTTTTGATACTGACCTTGATGGTGAAATCTTTCTTTTTTTTTTTCAATATTTACAAACATGAAGACTTCACCACCAAAGCCAACATTAGAGACAAAAGTCAAGAAGAGAGCCATTGATATCTTTAACTACTTTTTATTCTATTCTATGCCCTCTACTATATGTATCTTTGTGTAAATATACAATGCTGTGGCCACATCAAAGTCAAACTTTGGCTACAGCAAGGGGTATTCCCTCTTTTCCATTTCCGGAGGAAGATTAGTGGCAGACCTAAGCAGCGTTACATCAGTCAGGACCATTTACTGTAAGTGCACTTCATTTTGTTAGCTAATAGGAATAGCTTAACACATTGATAAGGCTGCAGAAGAGACGGACACCCTGGGATAAGGCAGTCGACGGTGGTGAATCCGACTCACAACTTGTGTCGCAAAAGTAGAGAAACAAAAAAAAAAAAAAAAGAAGACAAGTCAGACAAGAATGTAGGAGGTTTTATGACTCACCCTCGTCCGATTCCTCGGTGACCGGAGCCTTGCTGGACTGTCCGAGCCCCATGGCTGCTCCTCTTACCGATTCTCTTGTTCTGCTCCCTTAGCTCAACTCAGCATCGAACGGCCTCTCCCTCTGAGACGCACTCATTGCCTGGTCAACACCAGCCAGCCCCTCTCACACGCACACACACGTGCATGGACTGCTCAACCCTGACACACACATACGCAGCAACTGGCTTGGTTTTGCTGACTTGAACAGGTCCTGTCTTCCTCTTAACTCTCCACCTTGACACTACCACACATCATTGCACACACACAGAGCGGAGGGCTTGGGGGAACACTAAAGGCACTGAAGCGCTGACACACACACACACGCACACAGAGGCAGTACCACTACAGTGTAAGTCCCCCGTCTGTCTTCACTGCTGTTTAGATGAATGCAGGTAGACGGACGACTCTCGCCAGGCAGGAGGTGGGTGGGTGATGTGTTTGTGGCTTTGACCCTCTGATGACTGAGAGTCTAACCTGTGAGGGGAGGTAGGAAAACATGACACCGCCAGCAGAGGGAGGGAGGGAGGAAAAAGTAGAAAGGTTGAGCCTCTGAGACATTGAACGGCTCCTACACAGCATTTAATGATGAATGGAAAGACTGACACATTTTCTTAATATTACGTTACAAAAAGAAGAAAAAAACACATGCAAACTGCAAAGTTAAATGACCTCTGATAGTGGCAGGTAACGTTAATGTTGAGGACTTGATTAGTGGACAGGAGGGAAAATGACTTTCCTTACTATTTTTACATATGCCGGTCTCCTTCCTACTTCCATTCCTCCTTCTTTCCTTCATCTGTCATTTATCAATTATTTAATTCGTATATCTTAATCAGGAACTCATCCCAGTGGAGCGACCGTCTGCCGCGCATGTGTGATGAATGGTATGATCGGTTTTCCCATTAAGAGCACAAAATTGGAGGCTTGTGATTTATAGTTTGCTGGCATTGTGTACTGTAAATGGGATCCCTCAGGCTGCCCTCTTCAGGACGTGAGATTTCACAAGTTTCTACGTTTTGTTAGAAAGACAAAAAAACTGGAACTCTGCTGCCTCATGAAACATGTAAGCCTAGACATGAACCTATTAAATAAATTCACATCAAAAAAAAAAATACATATTTAAATCATTATAGTTATGTAATAGGAAGTTGGACTGTCATAAAGTAAGTTTTTAATGACATTAGAATCTGCCATGATACTACAATATTCATACTATGTGGTTTGTTTTGATGTCTCTTTAAACTGAGCTTGTCCCATAATAATGTCTTAAAGGAGAATGAATGACTGAACTGAGTAACTGAGATGCATTTTAGGGTTAAATAGACAAACTTCAAGTCATCGTGGCAACAATAAATCCGCTAGGGGAAACCCTTTCATGAATGTCATTCCCAGACTGAATGATAAGGTCACCTCAGCATATCTGGGTATCGATTTTGGGTTAAATGAAATATTCAAAAACTAGTGCGTGCAGTCGCAGTGCTGAGCTCCCCGCAGAGGACATTGTGCTCGGAGCCCCTGTTATCTGATCAAATGGAACAAACATGCATTGAATAGAAAGTATCTCCCCCCCACAACCCCGCATGCATGCAAGGCAGCTGTGGGCACCTACCTCTGAACGCCGCCGGATAGTTGAGCTTGGGACCATTTCCAACCCGCTTTGCTGCAGAGATGCGAGGCGACAGCGCAGCAACAGTGCAGCTCAGAGCATCACTTGTCCGGTGTTAGGACGACTACGCACCGGGACACCTGCCACCCGAAAAATGGAACCACACAACGAGAGGTGACTTGCGGGATTGCGCCGACGGAGTGCAATGCGAAATCCCTTGTTTGTGGAGGACAAGAGCACGAAGGCAGCAGAGATGGTGTTTAAGGAGAGGGGGGTGGGATTGCTTGGCGCGTTGCACTGATGAGCGACTGACCTCCACATCGCCGCCCTGTGTAATGCGCTGCTGGCCACCACCGTGCGTCTGGAGAGGCACGTTTCATAGAGTGGTCAGGCTGGTCTGCTGCCGCTGTGGGGCTGAGGTTTCCCATGTTGTTGCATTCACTCATCTTTAAAAAATGAATTTCATTAAATTAAATTGTACGCGCTGATTAATTTCCAGAAAGATACCAAATAGATTACACTTTCTTTTTCTTTTTTTTCTTACTGAAATATAATATTTTGGAATTATTACAGAGACACTACTGTGCCTGTCATGGTTGCAAATCCACTGTAAGCTCCGCAGAGTTACTATGTATCCCCTGTAGTGATTTTACCTCATATTATTGCCTCAAATTAAGAGGTGATTGTCAGTCAATCATATAATTTATGCGTGTCTAGATATTAAAAAAAAAAAAAAAAAAAACCCCTGATTTTCCATATCAAGTAGGTCACTTTAAAATGTGCATTGCCTCATAATACTCTACTTTATTTACATCTGCAGGGATCATATTCTGTCATCTTGCCACCACGGAGTGAGAGGTCACGATCAGTCTTAGCACAGCGCCCCCTACAGCTGATACTTGCTTTGCTTTAAGGCTTTTCAGCAAGGCAGAATGTCGACAATGCTGTTTCAACCTGGTGGCCCCCAGGTGAGGGGCAGTCTCTTTATAGATATAACCTACTGTCTCATAATAGCCCTTTAAACTTATATGGAAATAGTAATTATACAGGGGGAACATTGGAGATTGTCTTTCTGGTGTTCCATAATGAGTCTATACTATCCTTATTGTGCTTTATTTATTTATTTATCTCAATCAGCATTAATGGAGAATTCCTTTAAGATTCCTGTACAGTGAGATGTATACCATATAGGCTATGAGTGAGTGTAGTAGGGAAGTAACTTTACTTACCATCTCATAAAGGTCTCGGTTATATCATTATGACTCTACACTTCTATGAAGTTGTGAAAAAAATAACCTGCCACAACCCAAATAACCTAGTAAACCTGAAATATGAGATTATTCACATACATGATGATGCATTTTTTTACAGACAATTCAAAGGAAGAGCTGAGAAGAATACGTGTGTGTATGTGTTCACATGCAATGAATATCTAGGGCTTTAAAACCAGAATATGTATTTGCCGCATTGGAATTTTTCTGCCATTTGGCCATATTCCTGTAGTCCAATCTCTCATCATACATTAACGTCCGTGGCCATTAAGTGCTAACTGTAAAACACATCCGTCCATTATAAGGACTGTCGCCTGTGTCCCCTGTTAATTGAGCAGGCCAAGGTCGAGAGGAGAGTGGCGGAGTGGTGGGACTGTGGGACCAGAGATATGCTTACAGCAAACGCTGCACTTTTTTCTTCCTCTTTATGCCGCTCCGTCATGCCAACGCACACGCGGCGTGGGCCATCCATCTTCATACAGAGGTAAGGGGCAGACCTCCAACTCGCAACACAGGCTGTGTGAGGTGACGAGCATCACTCAAAAGCAGGCCAATCCCTTATCGTGCGTTCGGCGGCATCAGGAGTTGTACTGGATGAGATGAGTGATGACCGTGTCATATCACACCTGGACAGAAACGGAGTACAGCCACTTAACTTGCGGGAGGCCTCAGCATGTGCCAATTTCTTCCTCGTTTTGTCAGTGAGGATATAATGTTGCTGGTAAAGGGAATCAGTCATAGATAAGTCCTGGTTATATTTGATCCTGATTCGAAGTAAGGGATACATTTTATTTGCTGAACTTCAACGTGACCTTAAGGACGCTGTTCTTTCAGACTGCTCAGGAAGACGTAAGGAGTTTAACTCTGTGAAATTAGCCCCATCTAGTGAAAACAAAAGACATAACAGGATGTGACAGCAGCCGGTATTAATACAGCAAGGGTCTTATGGGAATATATTTTACAACATAAATCACTGTCATGATCAATACTACAATGAAAGAATCAACACCAACCTCTGCCCCAATGCAGAAATGATTGATTTTGGAACACATGTATCAGGGTACAGGCTATTAGAGCTTTTCTATTTCTACATTAAGGTCAATATTTTGAATGATCTGGTGCTTTTTCTGCCTCAGGGCTGTCTGGATTATTCCAGGCAAGGCAGTTTTATTCATAAAGGCACATTTCATTGCAATGTGTAAACTCAATGTGCTTTAAATAAAAATCCGCACAGAAGCAAGCATGCAAAAGAAATATGGTACACTAAAAACAAGCAGCAGTTTCATTTCAAAGGCGTTATTGAGACTGTGGTAAACTAAAGTCACTGTCGTATTTTTGAACCATCAGATATTAATCAGAGATACTAAGTCCTACTTGTACTTTACTTGAGTGTTTCCATTGTCTGCTATAATTCTGCTCCACGCTGTTTCAGTACAAAATGTATTCACAAAATAAACGACCATGTGTTATTGTAGGTAAAGATAAGATATGGAGAAATTCACAAGCTACTCCGCAGGAAAATAATTAAAATGAGCCCCATCTTTACCAGCTGCAACATTAAAGTGATGCGCACATTAATGCATCAATAATTTGATTCCAATATTATGAGAAATGTTATTCTGAAAAGGACCATTCTGCAATGAGTACTTTTTCCTTGTGGCACTTTAAGTATCTCTTTTGCTAATACTTTTACATTTAAAATGTAACTTGAAAAGTAACAGCATGACTTTTACTTGAGTGTTTCTACACGGTGATATTGTTACTTAAGTAAAGGATTGGACTACTTATTCCACCACTGAAGATGTGATTTACATTATACCACGCTGAATATTCCTCCCTTTCCGTGACAAATTATTAATTTAGTCTTCCCAGTAAATGAAATCTTTGGACGATAATCACGGCTCGCCATCCTCTCGAGGCTGCCATGAAGACCAGGGCTGTCTTACCTCAACACAAGGCCTTGTCTCCTGGCAAACCTCCGCAGTTGCATAATTATTCTGGAGTAACCAGAGGGCGCGTTAAAATCTGTCCACATGCATACGTGGCTGCATGTGTGCATCGGCGACACAAACAAACGGGTTCAGTTAGAGCTGTCATGGCGACCTTTAAAAACGTGTTTCTTGTTTCGATTTAGTAATGTGAGAAGCCTGTGATTTCTCAATTTTGAAACTTCATATTGTTTTTTTTTTTTTGCATCCAGGGTTACTGCATGGCGCACATGCCGTATCTCTACCTTGATGTCCATGTAAGTATGACTTCAATTTCCCCCATGATTATAACAAGAAAACTATTTATTAATATTGCTGTATAGGCTTTGTTATTGTACATGATTGGCGTATGGAAATATACATATTTGAAAAGTAACCAAAGTTTGATTTTAAGGTAACGTTCCTACTGTACTTAAGCCCCTCAGTCAAAGAAAAGGTTTTCTGATCTGTGCTTTTATTCGATGTTTGTCTTTCACACTCTGTTTTTGAGTCATCTCGCTGCCCCAACATTTCTTCTACACACACATTGTGGTATTTTGACTGAAAACCTCAGCTGTAACTCACGCGCAGGGACAGTAATTGCTACTCGTGCAGAATGCAGAATGCTTGTGTGATGCACAAAATGAGGACCTAGACCTCCCTGGTGGAGGGCCTGCGAGATCGCCGCTGCGCCTACACCAGAGAAGTGAGGAAGTTTTAGCTCACTCTGAGACAGCTCTTCATCATCATGTCGGAGAAATGTCACGGGGTAAGGAAGGTAAAACGCTCCAAAAAAACAAAAAAGAACACAATGAGGCTCAAATAGTACAATAAAAACTATTTGTGCAATTAAGTCGAATTGAATCTGGTAGGAAAATACAGGTATTCATCTTTTGTCATTGGGGCTGTGCCATTTTTGCAGTGACTGTAGAGGTTACTGGCCTCATGCGTACATGGCAGTACACCAATGTCTGAAAATAAAGATGTTAAAGATTAATTCATGCAAAAAATACCCCTTTTACATTGAATCAATTTGCACAAAAATGATTGTTTTTACATAATGTGTACTTTTAATGGGCTACAAAATGTGCTTTTTCTGTGAATAGAGGAGGTTAAGTTTGTACTACTAGCAGTGTCAGTAGAAGCTGAACATACAATTCCATCTGCCCATTAATGCATATTTGTAAGTCTCGTATAACCGATCACCTATATTCTGCATATCCTCTGAGCCACTGCAGCCCGGCATGAAACAGAAAAGGGAAAACGGTCACTCTGTGGGTCATTTCACCGGATTAAACTGGGTTTATGATGCAGATTATGAAAAAACGTTCTGTTCTCTGTGGATGTTTGAGCCTTCTCTCCTGAACTGTGAAGTCAGACGTGCGGGTCGGCGGTTAGTTTTCCATGAAAGCCCGACACGACATGTCCGCGGAGACCAGGCCACGATTAATTCACTGTCACTTTAGTAATCCTTATTAACAGAAACAGGTTGACCTCTAATATGGGTCAATTACAGACTGGAAATACAGTTGAAGTGTGAGTAAACACATGCGTCATATAGGTGATTTTTGTTGAGTTTATTTGTATGTTTCTATCCTGAGAACAATGCATTTTATATGAATGCGCGGGAAGTTGAGCTGCTTACAACATGGTGTATGAATCCTGAATAATTATTTCATTCATTCACACATGCTTTACCTGAAAATGTCTATTTCATCTTTTTTCTTTTTTTTTCTTTTTTTTAAATAGGACTTGGTGTTCACAATCTATGACTGCGCTGTGATGGAGCGATATCCTGGATACTGAGATGATAATATTACTCTCTGACAGCAATACAGTTCTTCTGTGTGCATCCTTCAGGCAATTAAACTATGGTTACTATGGCGTTTGTCACAAAAAAATGACTTTCAGCATCTGTTTTTTGACTATAATGGGGTTTATTATCTCATCTTTCCTATGTAATCTGACTGAAGAAAAAGTTCATATAATAAACATCAGACTGCAATAATGTCCAGTCTTATTTTTTTATTAATCTTAACTAAATATAATCGGTGTACTTCAAGATCTTTGCTATTCACGATCCCCTAGTAAAAAATAGTTTGGGCACAATAGTACAGTAGTGTAGTAAAACCCAACAATATAACGTATAGCATCCAAAATGTATAAGACACAATACACTCTATATGCATCTTACAGCTAGTGAAGATATTTAATGTACTAATGACTAAAATATGATACACATGAAGCGAGAGAATCCAGGTAAAATATACTATGTCACATTTTAAAGGACGTTACTTTTCCACTGCAGACGATGTGACTTGTGATCGTAGGAAAAGCACATTAATGTCATTGATAACATTCACGGTGGCTTCAAGTGCCCCAGGAAGTCACGGCGATGAGTGGATCAAAGTTACTTAAAGTCGACAGGCACTTAAGGGATTTGAAAGGAAGAGAAAGTGCATCAAAGTTAACTTGCTGGAGCTTAATTGAGTTGGACAGTTTTGTAGTCATAGGAACTGTACAAAGTATACACACACATACTATGGAGGCAAGTCATTAGTGTGAGGGGATTAGCAGAAGCCTCCGTAGGCTCGTATGGACTTGCATGAGCGTGTCTCTTTCCTGTAGCTTCTTCAGGGATTTACTGTATGAAACCTCTCTTTCACTTTGTATCCAGAATGCAAAGTGGCACTAGAGAACGTCTGACAATGTGGTTGGTTTTGCAATCATTTTTGAACGAAGAAAACTAGACATATGCCTAATGGATAGTGGGTAATGGATACATATTAGATTAAATCACCTCTAATTAAAGGGAAAGGAAAACGGCAACAATACATGCCAAATCCCGTTTTCAACCCATTTAAACCGCCATTTAAATCTTCCTTTCCTGTCCATAATTGGTTATTCAGCAGTTAATTGTTTGCCTAATCGTTCCATTGAATTGTGAGAGAAAATTGCTCATGCAAATTAGGGGGTAAATGAAGGTCAATGAGTTTCACCGTGAAGTGCTTTATGGACTGAAACATGTAACGTCCTCCTTAAATGTCGGCAATGATGAGAGTTTAATTTTCCTGACAACAATCATTTGTACAGAGAACAACGAGTCGCTCTTCAGAAATTGACTTTTGACTCATATTTTCCTTGTTTGATAACACAAATTATTGCACATCAGACATGTTGCTCAAAAAATATCAAACCGATGAACAAAGACTCAGTTGAAATAGCAAAACCAAGTTATACTTTATTAGAGAGTGTAACTGAATGTATGAATATACGTATGCGATGTAATATACAGGGAAAAAAAGCACAACAGAAGAGACAATTACTCGCACACTGATTATTTTAGACTTCATATTGAAATGCATTTGCTGAGTTGTGGGTAATATCGCACAGGAGTCCATCCTCAGATGATCAGCTTAAGGGCCAAAAGGTTACAAAAACAGCAGACATAAAATCAGTCCAGTGGAAATCTTTTTCATTTGTCAGGGGTGTCACTAGGACCTGCCAACTACTAAAGTGGAAACATTAAATGGAAACAGATAAACAATGAAACATTTTGTCTTCATGTTTCTCCTCTGGCACGCTATGATACATCCAACATAACGTCTCTACCGAGTTTAAAAAAACAAAAACATAAACCATAAAAAAGGGAAGGTAAAAGGTCACATAGCACAACTTTTGATAGTGCCAGTCAAAAAGGAAAACATGCATTTAGTATTAAAGCATTAGAGCTGCAATTGATCTTTATTTTATTCCCATAATTGATTCATCTGCTATTTTAATTTTTTTATTTATTAATTTTGTATTCTACAGAATGTTTCTATTTTCCCACAGACCAATGTGATGTCTTTAAAATGCTTGTTTTTTTTCTTTCTGACAGTATACTACCTAAAAATAGTTAATTTAAAAATTGTATTAAAGCTGAAAATCATCACATCTGAGAAGTTGAACATTGCAGAATGCTCTGCTTGATTAATCACGTAAAAGATACATTGAGTTCATTTCTGTCAATCATTTCAGCACTGATATTACAGGCAGTCAATAATAATCACAGACAGTCTCACTCATGACGTTTTCCAACTGCAGGTACAAGTTCACTGAGCTGCCCGTGCCACTAGAGGGCGCTGTAACACTGCCTCTTGCAGGTGAACGGCACGTTAGTGGAGCCATAAATTAGACTGAATGAAAAGTGATTAACGGTGCAGGTAAATTATGATTTTAAAACTACTCATTAAAGGTATACAAGACTTTAAGAAAGCTAAACTAGCGCCCAAAGTCTGAGTCTCTTGTTTGTTGTTTCATAAAAAGCGAACCTATAACGATGCAGTGAGTAAACTGGGGGTGAGAACATGTCAGTAACGGAGCTCTATTAGAAGTTTAGCAGTGGCGTTAATGGCACAGCTGTTCGAGGACACGCCCGGCACCAACCCGGACATGAAGTCCATTTTACCTCATCAGCGCGATAGTGACGACAGCTTGTTCTTTGAAAGAAACTACATTTCCATGACGGCAGTGGGAGGGTTGTTGAGTAACGAGCTGGGGCGTTTTCGCACAGTCGGAAGCAACAAGTTGCCCAGGCAGCCTGACAGCAGGCGGTTACTCCATCGTGTTTCCAGCGGCAGGTGGTCACCGCGCGTCCAGCACCAACCGCAGCTCGTGAATGGGATTATGACCGCAGCGCCTTCACAGCACCTGGCTTTAATGGACTGCGTAGAATAACTTCTTTGAATCATTTTTTTTTTTTTATCAACTATCTTTTTTTTCTCTCTCTTGGACGCGGAAAGTACATTTTTAGTAATTTTCTATTTTGAGTGTTTTTTTTTTTTGACGGGCTGCGCGTCTCCGCGTGCGTAATGCTCTCTGTGTAGAGCCTGTTTTGTTGTTGTTTTTTTTAAAAAAAAAAGGTGAATGCTGTTGCATTGTAAATATGGCATTCGCTAGATTCAGCAAGATACTCCGTCTGCCTACTCTTGAGATCAAAAAGAAAGTCAAGCAGTATGAGCACGTTCATCGGGACATCAATCCGAACGATTTATGGGAAATTATTGGCGAGTTGGGCGACGGCGCGTTTGGAAAGGTCTACAAGGTGAGTGTGATTCAAAGACACGAGGCACCTGCAAACTGACCACAGTAGTGCAGTGATCAACTCTGTTAGTAATTCTTAATCACCTCAAGTTTTCTTGATAAATTGCTCACCTGTTGCCAAATTCAGTAACATGCATTTTTCTTTTTAATTTTACTTCGTCATTTCCCCCTCTAATGACTCTTCTATTCTTCCAGAAAGAGTATTAGTTTGTCTCTGAAATATTGTAAATTATAAGAAACAACATCACTTTCCTTTTTTTTTTTTTTTTTTTTTAAGTCATGTGCATCACAATAGAAACATCACATCTTGTATATCCCTCTTTCTTAGAATATATCCTACATGATAGAGGCGTGAACAACTTCCGATCACCTGTGGATGCTTCACCATCCCAAAATTGCGGAGATTATGACTAATATGTCAACTATGCGGTCAGTCCACTGTAAAACAAACTCGGGTATCACTGTAGCTTTGGGTATCACAGGAAAAAAGTTTTTTTCTTTTGCAGATGAACGTTTTCCCTGTTAGTCAAGGATTGTTCACGTCCTCCTGCTGAGATCCACTTCATCTTCACTTTGTTCTTTTTATATATGTGGCTTGTTGAAGTAACATGTTTTCATTTTAGTTTAAGTAAAAGAAACCACTGACTTCACTTGTGATTTCCCGCAAACATCTGCAATACAGAAGGTTTATAGAGATCTTCAAAACAGCCACTCCTCGCTGTGAATCCAGCGTGAAGCAGCCACAGTGAAAGCCCTCTTCATCAGTTTGGTCCGCTCCTCTCCAACCTCCAGCAGCAGCAGCAGCACTTTTTGGCTGATTAATGTGGATGTGTTAGCTGGTCAGTCCCCTCTGTGAAGCATGGCACAGGCACTCTGTGTCTGTACTGCCCAGCGGAGCACAGTGCAAGTCTTTGACACAGCAGAGCCCTTAATGGAAGAAGTGATGCCTTACCAGAGGTCTGCAATGAACAGAAAATGAAGTCTTTTTGAGAGGACTCCACCTTACTTGGGTATTTTGTTTTTACTGGGCAGTACATATAGTGGGGAAGTGAAACTGGAGCGCAGCCATTGGAAGATGAGTCTCGGTGGTGACTTGTTTGCACTGAAATGAAAAGAAAATAGTAAAATCTTGCCTGTGTAGCCACAGGTCTAAACATTATGTAAGCGGGACTATAATGTATCTTTTGAGCAGGGCGAGCATGTGAGGAGTCCTGTGGAGGAAATGGCACAAAAACAAAAGTGAAGCAACCGGTATATCATGAAAACAAACAATGCTTTCAGTTTGCTTCGGGAAAAAATAAAAAAGCTTTTGGACTGACGGAACACAAGGTGCTCGACGTTCGAAGAATCCTTTTTTTTTTAAAAAGTTAGTTTGTAAATACGCAAGGATTCCTTGAATTCCACACTATGGAGGCATACACTGTTCAAACCAGAAGGCACAGAGGAGTTGTGGCTTATCCTCGTGTTGAATATGATTCCCCATGACTAATTGGTGAAGCTTTCTGGCATGTTATGTGTCCCCATATCTTCCCTTTCTCATACAAATGTCAAGCCTCTGATTTGGCTCCGTCTCCTCCTCTCCTTGAGTGGGTTGGAGGAGGACAGCTCCACACCTGCGTCTGTCAGATGGCGGGGAGGGAGGCAGAGTGGGAGGCAGACGATGGCCAAGAGAGGAAATAGTGGGACTTCATCAGGGGACAACTTCCTCTAACGGCCCCCCGAGCCTCAGAATAATCAGCTCGTCTGTGGGAGGGGAAAGGCCTTAAGTGGTGTATCACACATGTTTTCCGTTGTTAAAAGTCTTTGATAGCGTGAGAGAGGGGGGACTCGAGTGAATAGTGTGAAAGAAACTGCTTTTGGATGTGTGACAGGCAGCATAAGAGCAATACTGGTTTGTCTTTTTAAATAAAAAGACTGTTTTTAAGTCTTGTCAGTTGCATGTGGCAAGGACCCCGTTTGTTTCGACATGTGTCTCACCGTGTTGATTGAGAGTACTGAGTGCTCCTCTCAAGAGGGCTCTCTAAAGGTTAATGTCATCATTGGGAGAATAACAACTCATTTTGTTGCGTAAGGGGAGTGTTGAGGACAAATCGTGCCACGACCGTGTTTTATATCGCAGGAACACGGTGACAGAAGATCTCCATAAAATGCAATATAACCCTCAGCTACCAGATGAGTTCCGCTTTATTTCTTACCCCATAGACGCAGCGTTTCTTTTGTTGATAGTCTAGTGTTGATAGACTGCAGATAATGGGCCACAAAACGATTGAACAAGACAGGAAATTGAATTGATTCGCACAAATTCAGTGTATTTTTTTCTAACCCTTTCTCTGATCTTTGATATCAATCTTTTTCATGTCAAATGTATCTCTTTTAGAACTTATTCGCATGAATGTTGGATTGTTTTTTGGTAAAACTGCTGGACGTTGTTTTGTTTTTTTCGAAGGCTCACATACCAAAAAGGTTAATAACCGCTGGTCAGCTGAACGATGTGTTCACGTCCTGACACTCCAAGACCTCCTAATATGTTTATTTGCTTGAAATGGTGACAACAAATAAAAAATGATTTAAAAATGATTTAAAATGCCTGCTTTCAGATGAAATTGTTTATTTATTTTTTTAGCTTAATTCACAAAAATGTTTCGATAAACTTTATATATGTTTAGTTTATTTAAAAAAAAATAAAAAATAAATAAATAAAAAAATTCTCCTGCTAGAAGTTCTTTTAACCAAGCACTGTCGTACATCATTTGATCGAATAAACAAACTTTAACTTGATGGCTGTTCATGGTGAAAGAGCCTCACAGAAGGAAACACAAACAAGCTCTTGTTGACACTATTAAGATTTCTGTATCACAGCGTCACACTATCAGTGTGGTGGTGTCCTACAGTACAGAAAGACATCGATGCAGCGATATTAACAGTGCACTGTTTGCAGTTTTTTTGATAAATGCTGACCTTTTATGATTCATAATGTAGCTTCCCCCTTCGACCCGGCCTAATGAGAATATTTAGCGTGTGATGGACTAGGAAATGGTCTGACACGATTTTAACTTTACTAAAGGCGACTGGAGTTCAAGTGAACATGTAACCTATTGACAGTAATATAGTGTTTTAAAAAAAAAAAAAAAAAAAGAAGTGAAACTGCTGCTACCTTTTTTTATTTCGTTTAAACTGCAGTTTGATTTAATTGCGTTTGTCCTGTTTGATGCCCTTTTTAGTGCTTGTCCTTCTACATACCTCTTGGAACGTTGCACCATGTTGTGCACCGTAGACATTTCTGCCTGTAGGGTCTTCATTCTCAACATAACCACCTGCAGTCCCTTTCATACTTAAAGTCATAACAAGAGAATGTCTCACTTCCTGTACCCCCCCAGAGTGTCATAGGATGCTTTCTTTGTTTGTCTACGCATCTCTCTATGCATGCTCGCACTTGTTGGAAAGGCTGAATGCGTGTGAAGGTGTGTGGCTGCAGCTGAAGTATGAAACAGGGGAGTTGTACGGTTCCCCTCACTAATTAATGGGCCATGTGCCGCTGAGCACATTGCCCTGCTGCTGCTGCTGAAATGTTTCCATAGACACGAGCAGATTGTAAGGTAACCCCCCCGTCAAATTCCCATTGTGGGATTAACCACAGTACATCTTATCCCCGTTGGTCTGTGATGTAAAAGAAAGGGGACTTAAACCGGTGTGTAGTTAACCACATACTCTGGAAGTATTACATTGCTCTGGATCAAGATGAACAACAATGTGGTTTATGTGCACTGTACCAAAGATGGCACAACACAAGACGTCCATGTTTCCTTCTGCCAAGGCTAGAACAGAATTGTCCTTTTTGTCCATTATGGACACGATGTAATGCCTAGGATCATTTCCAAACCCGTTTTTTGTTTTTGTGTTGGGCCTCTGAAGATGTTTACTACCAGGCCACCAGATGTTTCCGGAAACCTGGATTGCTTTAACGGCACAAAATCGGAAAAGTGTTGTGCCGGTCCGTGAAGTGAAAGTAAAGTGGAACGCACTGGGTTAGGTGGAAAGGGGGCACAGGTTGCAACACGAAGATGTATGTGGAAGTTCATTTAGTGAGACTCTGGGTCTAATCTCAGGGACCAGCTGCGCCCACAGCGACTGATAGGAACCCTGTTGAGTGGGCGTTTGCTCGGCATGCTGGGAGTCCTCTTGATGACATTGTTACTGGCACTTGCAGAACGCCTCTTCTGTGTTCCATATACTGCTGGTAGTTATGGGTCTGTGACAAACTGGAGGTCGAAGACTTTCATGGGAATTTATGATCCAGATTTGTTTAGTCTCGTAGAGCCAGACTCCATTCTCAGAAAACGTTTAAATCAATGCAATAAGCAGAATAACCCACTTACAGCTCTACGCTGTAGTCAGGAAGTGGATCTCATCTGTCTTGAGAGTCATGCTTTTGAAATACTGTGCAAGGCCTTGCCTGAGTAAGAACGATGGAAGACAGCAGCGTAAACATATTTTCTTTCAAGGCTCTTTGTGGCATATCAGGATTTCCTGCCTCACTGACCTGCTTCTGACTTTCACTTACTACAAGATTTTGCATGTGGGACATTTTGCAGTGTTGATCAAAACGTTCACACCTTGAAAAGAATCATTGCTCTATCTTGGGGCGTAAAGTTCTAACTTTGTAACACTTGTTATGTGCTCCACGCCCAGTGGATGCATAAATTCATGCTTTGACGCAGTCAGCGGGTTGTGAAAAAGAGGAAGAATCTTGCTGCTGAGTTGAAACCACAAACCACAAACGCTTGCATTACTTTGTCTTTCTCTCTTTGTAAGAGAGGGGTTTAGCCATAGGATGTGATGTTCACATTTCTACTCGCATCTCGAGGTGAAAAGTTAGTACCGGCTTTGCAGCCTTGAAACAGCTTTTTAGTCACTTTCCTGCACATTACATTACAGGTCATTTAGCAGACGCTCTTATCCAGAGCGACTTACAGTGAACTAACTACAGGGACAGTCCCCCTGGAGCAACTCCGGGTTAAGTGCTCAGGATCACAATGGTGACCGCCTCACAAACTTCCGATATTGTTCTATTTGAAAGCCTGACCTCCACCACTCCTGCGCAGGTGTTAAGTTAGTTAACAAACATCATTTTCTCTCTTAAAACAACTGAGCTCTTTAGTTTGGTAGCACTAACAAATACTGCCCTAACGCTCAAACACAGAGCACTGATCAGGGAAAAGTATAAATCATGCCTGAGTAGTGTCTGAAGGAAGTGTTTCGCAAGCATGCAGCCCGAACAACCTCCAACAAGAAGTGACCTTTTACTAAATGAATCAAAGTGATAACAGTAAAAGTGAGGGGGACATGTATTTCCTCCCCTATCCCCAGTGGAAATTACGTCTGTGGGTATTAGTACAGAAACTTGAGCAAGAGAGAATAGGAAGTCATAAAATCATTTATGGAACGTGTTTGTCAAGTCTTCACAGTATGCCACTTGCAACCTCTGCTGCAAGACAAATCGGTAGCCGAGCTGTGGCTCTTTTTTTTTAACGCGCTTCGCTTGTGCACCTTGTTCATCTGAATGAGAGATCATTACTTCCACAGGCGTCTGCTGTCAGAGGTGAGATTTTATTAGCCGCTGTCATAATGTAGGAGCTGAGAACCACATTCCTGTCGTCAGACACGAGGGAGAGCCTCTGGAGGAGGGGCAGGTTCCAGCTTTATGACGGGGCAAAGGTCTAACATACACACATTCCCCTGAAGTGGTGTGTTCGTGTGTGTGTGTGTGCGTGCACGTGTGCGTGCTATAACACCGTATACAAGCCGAAAATACACTTCAGCATGTGGTATGTTCCTACAACCTGGAGGTGACTGACCCCAGGGAGAGTTCTGTGTTGTTTGAGGAACAGTTAATCATAATGTTAATGGACTCATTCTTTTTAGCCTACAGTCTAAATGGGCAAACGCTCATTAAAAAAAGATGTTGAGAAGCTGATGGTAAAAGTATTTTTTTAAATTTTATTTTAATAAGTAGTAACTCACCGTGGGCTTCTTTTCCATTTTTAAATGTGATCCAGCGCTTTGCTTTTAAGCCAACACACCCCCAGTAATTATTAATGCCTCAGTCAACACATACACATTATTGAACATTGTTATTCACCACTTGATTCAATTTTAGAATGAGGTGTGCGTCTGAATATCAAATTACGCACACCCACACTGTGTGAGAGAGAGAGAGTGTGTTTACTTAGTCGGCCCGTACATACAGTATGTTTGTATGCTGACACATGGGTCAGTAACATCTGCGAGCAGAGCATCGTGAGCAGCAGTCGGTGCGCTTGTCTGTCATGGATTGTGGCCTTCAGACAGACTGTTACCGAAAACAGATGGAAAAACACACATGACAGATGGCCGGGAGATGACAGGCAGGGATGACGGACAAATGTTTTGAGCGAGACAAAAGATGTGCAGTGCGGCAGACATTGAGTGATAAGGCTGGAGGGTAAAGAGGTGTGCTCTACATGTGCCGCAGTAACAGGAAAAACAAGATGTTTATAAGTCCATACTTAGGGGTATGGCTGAAAAGGCATACAGATAAAGGAAATTAGAAAAAAAATTGGAAACCAACACACACAAATGGAGGTGCAGCCCAATAATACAAACCTCTGATCTACATTGACTTTGTTTTTTCATTTAAATTGCAGTGAAGTGCAAAGGAATGATGGACTTCCATTGTTATTTTTGGCCTTGTGTTTCCATTGTGTTTATTTAGATGTTAGATATGTTCGTTCACACTGCAAGATAAAAGAGAACATTTCGGCTTTTTACGTCAGTCAATATGTACTTGTACTTGTCTGTTTTTGCGGTGTCTACAATGTTGTTGTAATTGTGGTGGAGGTAGTCGAGTGGTCAGGCTTTTCAAATAGATCACCAGAAGTTTGTGAGTTTAATACCAGGCTGCCACCATTGTGTCCCTGAGCAGGGCACTTAACCCTGAGCTGCTCCAGGGGACGGTCCCTGTAGTTAGTTCACTGTACGTCGCTCTGGATAAGAGCGTCTGCTTAATTACCTGTAATGATGATAATAATAATAAAAAAACTGTCTGTAGGCCTTTTACTCAGGGCTGTGTTCTGTGTCACAGCTTCCATGTGGTCTAATGAGATATCCTACAGAGCCATTACCTAAATCCGACCAGTAACGGACTTGAAACGTACAATGGCACTTTAACATTTTGGTCTTTTTCTTTTTAGGCAATTTGTTGAAGAGCATGAGTCTGTAAGGTAATCCTTTTGCACTTAACCTGCATGAAAGCCAAGTCACTAATGAACAGGAAAGCGGCCAGGCTGCGAGACGAGGTGCAAGACGGAGCAGAACCGAGTCCTTCCGATCTCCATGGAAACCAGAGCCCAAACAAAGCCAAAGACTGTTGTTGTCCTCTGGAGGAGGGTTGGAGAGAGTGAGGAGTCAGTGGCTTAGAAGCAGTGAAGCGTTGTTCTCTCTCGGGACGGCTGCAGCAGCTCCGGTCTGCAGCTGACTGTCCCTACTTCTTCAGTGCTGTGGTTGTGAACGCTTGTTATTATGTAACCATTTACAGTGTTTTTTCCGTACAACTCGCTCCGACCTGGCGTTTAATCAACCAAACGGCATGGCATTGACCTTTTTTGAAGGTGTGACTGTGCACATTGGCTCCTCTACTGTTGCATAACATATTCAGACGGGTTAAGTGACAATAAGGGTTGTTGAAAGTGTGGAGATTGTGCTTTTATTACAGCACCTGAATATTAAAAGCACAAGAAAAGACATTCTCTCTTTTTATATTGTTCCAATCTGACAGTTGTATAACATTATCAAGGTTCGAGGTTTCGAAGTTGGACAATAATGCTTCTATGCTTGCTTTTAATTATGCGTACGCGTTCCTCCGGATCTTGGCTTGTCTAGAAACGAACGCTACATATCGGCAAGATGCAAAGTGTTGAAATTTGTCTTTGACGCGAGAAGCAGCTGCTTTTCGGACTAGAGGGGATGATGATGATGCCTCCTCCTGCAATTACTTCTATTTTGTGTACATGCTCAAAAAGCACGCACAAACGTATACACACACTTGTGCGTTGATGTCACGCTCGCTTGTAGAAAGTCAGGAGGTGCCATGTGAGACGCAATGAGGCGTTTCAGTGTAATTTCCTCTCTGGGCAGTGTATACACTTTATGCACACATAAACAAATATGCATGTTTGCGTACTATACTTGAGGACCCCCCCCCCCCCCCCCCAGGGAGGCTGAAGGCACCACATAAATGCATGATGAGCTCTCTGTCTATGCTCTTTGTCAACTCCCCCCCCAACCATCTGAAGGCCAGAGGCACATTCCCCAGCTTTGTTCCCACCGAGGTGGGTGTGTGGGTCAGGAGTTTGGCCGTTGAAAAGTTAAGCCCACGTTTATATTTGTGCACAGCTAATGCTGAGCAAGACCGAGAGTTGCTCACATCTGTTCACATGCACACAAACGTGGTGGCATTCATAGCCCTGTGTTGTTTTCTGTGGGACTATAGTGTTCCTCTGGAAAATACAGTGACGTAAACCCCCCCCCCCCCCCAGATACAACATTACAATACTCCTACTTGTTCTGATTTACAGTAAGTCCGCCATCATTCTATTGGCCTGTAAATCTGACTGATGATGAGAGTCGAAAGAGGAGGAAATTATGAGGACGACATTTGTTTTCGAGGAAAGATGGGCAGAAAGGAGAGATGGAGTTCTTGGATAGATAACATGGCAGCTTTTAATAAAGCTTGTCTTGTTACAGTAAACAGTACTACAGTACAGTCTTCATTGTGCACATGTCCAAAACCGTAGCAGTATTTTTTATATATATATATATGAAGTCGTACTTTGAGATGGAATTGGAAGTATAGAGCTTTTTCTTTGACAGAGATGGTAGAGCAAACATACCTGTAGGTCTGTAGCCATCTCTACTGGAAATCTGAGGACAGGCTGACAGTGTGGGTGGGGAGGAGGGGAGGAGGGGAGGAGGGGAGCGACTAGCGGAGAGCTGAGATGTTAACAGAGAAGTGAAAGTGTCTGGTGTCTCCGTGTTTACTGTTGAGGCTTGTTAGCTGACTGACGGTTTGATGGCAGGAGGAGACGTCCTGTTGACTCGCACTGTGGGTTACCCTGGTGTGGGGGCGGTTTGGCTTCCCTGGAACTCTGTTTGACAAACACACACACACACACACACACACACACACACACACACACACACACACACACACACACACACGGCGAACCGGGACAAGTTGAAGAGTGTGTGTTGCTGCGAGCCTCTTCTGTTTATTCAGATGTTTTCCCACAGCTCCTGTAAAAAGCGCGGAGGCTTCAGACCTCCACCGGGCTGTTTAGTCTGTCGTCTTTCGGCAGGTCACTGGGTGGACACGTACATGCGTCCTCCATTTCTCAACATGACATCACTGTCCAGATATATTTTCTCATACGCGCACCGTCTTTCACACCCGATAATGTTCCTCTTGATCACTTGCAACATTGCATTGACCTTCACGTGCTTCCCTCTTTCTCGTCATTTTTGATGAAAGATGTACGCTATAGATTGTTTTTTTTTTCATGGAATTGTCTTCAGTCACTTCACGTGAGCGGACTGTGTTGGAGGCTCCAAATAAAAGTGCAGCATGGATCGCCGCTTCTGTTTTCGACTCCATTTTCAGCCTCGTGCTCGTCCCCGCCCATGCTCTTTGCAATTACGGCCGCGAGCGCGTGGTTCTGTCTGCAGTGTAGGCAAAACATTAACGTCTCGTTTACCCACAAACCCCATCAGTCAGCATTCACAACATTCCCTCTTGCACAAGGATGAACCTCATGTGTTCGGCGCCCTCTGAGTCACCCTATGGTTTGGGTGTTTTGATGCTTTCCAGAAAAGGCAATGAACATGAACATTTTTTTGTTTGCGTTTGATTACTCAGAATTTCTAGGAATTCTGTGTTTATGTGCGTGTCTTAAGTTTACATTTAGCCGGGTGACAATTGATGGCTTTTGTGGTTTGCCCAACCCCCCCCCCTCAGATTGATACTGTCAGTTTGATTTTGTTATATTCTACCTTTTTAGTCTGGCAAGGAAAACACATGCAGAGATGTTTGGTAACGGCTTGATCCATTTTCTTCACCCGCCCTGTTATATCACACATCCATCTCCCCACTATTCAGTGATGAATTAGTCTCTCTCTGTAGAAGTGAAACTCTTGGGGTCATAGGATTATTTGCGCTGAAAAAATGGTGCTAAATTTACTTTTGTGAGAGTTTTGGCCTGAAAACAAATAGAGGAAGTACAATGTAGGAATCAATCAAACAGCCTTGCCATTACTTTTTAATACATTTGAGTGTTTCTCTGTCTCTTCAGGCCAAGAACAAGGAGACGGGAGCTCTGGCTGCAGCCAAAGTGATCGAGACAAAATGTGAGGAGGAGCTGGAGGACTACATCGTTGAGATTGACATCCTGGCTAAATGTGACCACCGGTACATTGTCAAACTTCTTGACGCTTTTTACCATGACAACAAACTATGGGTAGGTAACACAGGAATCTGGTTAAGACACCAGCTTTAAGTGTTAACAGCGAGTTCTCCACCCTTCTCTTTTTTTTCTTTTTCATCTTTCCTTTATGGAACACGATTACCAAGTCTGCCCTCTTAATCATATGAAATGCCCATTTTAGCACTTAAACTGAACACGTAAAGGAAATAAAAACCAAATTGATAGACCGAGTGTAGAAGAAATCGCCCTTTGTGAATGCTGCTGTTTTTTTCTCCCGCTCTCTACACTGTTACCCTCCCACAAGATGTGTTCTTTTCACTCCGTTGAGGAGTTTCTTTGTCCGTCCACCAAGTTTTCTTTCCAAACAGAGCCGCTGCACACAAACCTGAACGATCAGCGGGGAAGTTTAAAAACAGACCTTTTTTTAACCATGTGTGTTGGCAGGCTCATGGGATGTTGCATTTCAATCTGTGTCTGCCGTGTTGTTTTACTGCAACAATATCTCACCCAGAGTGCGTTTCTCCTACACATGAAAGCTCTGTTGAATAATAAAGAATAAAGATAAGAAAAGTGGATTGCCTAAATGGGGAAGACAGAAGACCCCCCCCCCCCCCCAGGGTGACACAATGTATCAGAAATGAACCAGAGCTCACCCCGATGTTACAGCAAGAATGAAGATCGATTTCAGTTCAGTGTTTTCTAATGTTGAGTTATTTTCCCTCTCCATACTCGCTCACTGGGTCAACCCCCCCCCCCTGTAATCTCTCTGTTTATCTGGCCAGGAACAATAATAGTGACCTCATGCTGGGCACGACCTTGAGTATCTGAGGAATTACAAGGCAGCGTTGAGACTAAAGATAGTTGGGTTAGAATTTCTTTTTAGCCCTCTACTTGTGATCTTATTATTATTATAAGCGTAAGATTTTAAGAGTTTAGATTGAGCTGTTTCATTGCTTTTCCAGTATAATCACCTCCTTCAGTTATAAAAACAATCATAATTCTTAAGTACATTGTTAAAGTTGAGATATGTAAGATTTCAGTCTTGGTGGATTGGGCAACACCCGTGGTTACCGTGGTAACGGCAAGTGCGGTTTTAGCCTACTGCAGCGAGCACTCCTCGAGCAGCTACGCTGTTGGAAATGCAACACAAGAGCTACTGGAGTATCTGTTTGCAGCTCGGCCAAACAAACTCGCATTGTTTTTGATCGGTAGAATAATTATATGATTATATGCAACATGACAAAGTGACAAAGCTCTGCAGCTCATTGCAACGAGTGTGTGCTAGCCTCAGGATTTCAACAATTAGCCCAGTGGTTGCGGTCAGGCCTCAGTGACCTCCGGTTGGGTGGACCGGGCGGGGATTAGATGATGCATTCTCGTACCGGCCCTCCCGTTCTGCTTT
Source organism: Bovichtus diacanthus (assembly GCA_943590825.1). Classification (NCBI taxonomy): domain Eukaryota; kingdom Metazoa; phylum Chordata; class Actinopteri; order Perciformes; family Bovichtidae; genus Bovichtus; species Bovichtus diacanthus. Next base: position 5,512,746 of record CALSBV010011010.1, on the reverse strand, counting down.
CTGCTTTCTGCTGAGTAACGGAGGAAGAGAGGAAAAGAGAGAGACAGCGAGAGAAGGGCTGTTTGTTCCCGTTCAGGAACAATCCGGTCTTGAGGCTAGAGGGGCAGCCAGGCCCACAGCGTGAGAAAAAGAGGGCCTTTTAACATGGGGAAGGGATTGCTGACATCGGCACACTGAGGAGAACGAACAGGGAGGGGTAGAGAAAAGGGGGGGGGACAGTTAAACAGATGAAAAAGAGAGACAATAAACACAGAAGAGAACATGCACACATCATTTAGAAGCATTGTTTGCATTGCCTGCCAGATTAAAGGGTATGTTCACCCAAGTGACAAAAAAAACACGTTGTCTCACTTACCTCTGTTTTTTTTTTTCTTTTAAATATCCCTCCCTGGGATTTATGCTGCCACCCGAATACTAATGGAATCCATAGGGACTATTTCTCCAGTGGAAAGTATGTGAAATAAAAACATTATCCAGAGCTTTGGGACGAGAACACTGTTTCTAAGAAGATTTTGCTTATCAACTTTTTTTTTTTTTTTTAAATGTTCCATGCTTTGAGCACAATAAACACAATTCCATCCGTCTCCATTGTTTTTGGGTGAAAGCAGAAATGTGAGAGACTTAACCTACTATAAATCTAGACTGATAGAAGCGACTTTTCTGCACCGACATTAAGGAAATGAACAGTTTCCAGATTGAAGATGCAGTAAGATCTTGTGGTACAACCCATCAAATGCCCTGTACACAGAAAGTATCCCTATATGAGGATTTCATTTCCGTCAGTGTTTGTGTTCCCAGAGTCTGTATGTAATTCTTCTCAAGAGCCTTGACGTAACATTGATTGGTGCTTTTAGACACAGTGAGACAGGGACAATAGGTTTTTTTTTTTTTTTTATTATACCTTTGCCATTATTTGCATACAGTGAAGTCTACATAATGTCACCGGCTGTGGTTGCTAGGAGATTTTTTTTAATGACCCTGTAAAGCGAATCAATAGTAGTGAGTATGTTGTCTTTGTTTGGCACCACCTCATATACACAGATCACTGAAGCATGACTCATGTTCTTGGAGTGACGAAGTACAACAGTGCGTCTGTGTGATTTCAGGTTTTATATGCTCATAATATGGGTCATCGTTGGAAAATAGCCTTTTACATCCTTTTTTATTTTTTTTGAGTTCTGACAAAAAAAAAAAAACGAGGTGGGAAATCCCTGAAAGTACAGAGCTGTGAATCGAAGGAACATTGCACTGTCAGCAAGGCCTGCTCCGTTTTTAATTTAAAGCTATTTGGATTTTGTGGACTGTGTCTAACTTGGTTCAGCTTGTCTCGCAAAAAGAAAAAAAGGTGTGCGCGTGCGCGTGCGCGTGCGCGTGCGTGTGCGTGTGTGTGTGTGTGTTTTCATCAGCCCATAGTAGGTATGCTTTGCGTGTAGTTTAACCGGTTGGGGTACATTCTTCACCGCAGCACAACACGTCATCTAGAATTTCTTCAGGCAGGGAGAGCAAACCTGGCTGCAGAGACACTGACTGACACACAAAGCACTTCCTCGTGACACGGTAGCGTAATGTCCAGCTGTTTAGGTTGGGCACTACAGTGCGTTGGGTTAGCGGAGAGCAGGAATACTGTACTAAAATGTGTGTCTTGCTGGTTTGCAGTAGGCGTGGCTATGTTGGGGAACAAAGGTGACGTCACCTTCTGTATTTCTAGACCTAAGCAAAACTTAACAGCATTAAAATCAGAATATTAATCCAAATATGAAACCACACACAAGCTATCTCCAGATATCAAATTATACTGAGCATGTCTCTATATCTGGAACTTTTTAATCGTTTGTCATTTAGCCACAAACATTCAATGTTACAGAGAAATAATAACTGTAAACCAAGCTTTAATAGAAAACATGTGATGTCTTTGCCTTAAGAAACATAGGTGAGAAACTGAGGGCAGATCTTTGACGCACTAAGGTGATATAAGAGTGGGAAGGAGCCGAGCGTGACTGTCTGACATTTAAACAGACCTTGACAAAGTGACTCATCCTTGATAACACATGACAAAATCCTAACAAATGGGGTTTGCCAATCCAAATGTCACGAAAGGACATTGTTTCACCTGGAGAGCTGCATGCCGGGCTCGACATTCCTCATCTTTGAGTTTTCCTCAAAGTGTGTGTGTGTGTGTGTGTGCGTGTCTTAGGCGTGTGTGTCTTCAGGCATGTGCATGGAGGTATGCATAGTTTGTCGCATTCCTCTGCACCTGTGGTGTTTTCCCCTTTTGTACTTATAATTCTCTGTGTGTCTTTGTGCGGACTGAAACTCCACGCCCTGTCCAGCACGAGGTTGACTCTTTGACATTGTTGTCAAAGCAAGCTGGACTCGATAATTCAATAAGAATGATATCATAAAGCTGCGCTCCACCTAGGCTTGATCTTTGACTATTTGCAATGCAAAAGATGGAGATAAACTGCTCTGCACAGGATTGTGATGTAATGCTGTGGTGTTTGGTCCCACTTTTGAAACGTTTTGGAGGTTTTTCTGACAGACGTGTGTGTGTGGGTGTGTGTGTGTGTGTGCGTGCGCGCGTGTGTGTGTATAAGAGAGTGACTATGTAAGGAGAGGAAATGAAATTGTTGGAAGTTGCTGTTGGCCAACAAGATACCATTTAGGGAGTGTGTTCTCAGAATCTCTCCTGTCTCTCTCTCTCTCTCTCTCTGTATGTTTTTACTTCACTGCTGAACTGGTATTATACGTTTGGCAGGAAGTGTGTATCATTACGGCCTGACAGTTTATCACACTCTCCAGTCTCCGTCCAGATGTCCACTTTGCGAAGTGTGTGTATTCTATTACTTTCACCACAGATGTCAAAGCGTGTTTGACTGATGTAGAGCATGGGGGAGCTCTCCAGGTAGCGAGGACATAACATTAACATCTCGTCTTCTTCGCTTCCCACACTTTGCTTTGGTCTGCTCCACTAACAGTAACGATTTGAAAAAGACTTTTTCTTTTTATGCCGTATCCTTCTTTAGCCATTGATAACATAGTGTGAATAGCAGTGAATGAGAATGTTGCACTACCAATTTGTGTTTGCCTTTTGCACCTTTCATCTTTATTGGAGTGATATGAATATGTTATTAATTAACTGCCACACTTCATTTAATGTTATCCTAAATTACTCTTTAAGTTCCAGTGCCAAACCTTTTATGGTCTTTATAGATTTTAATCTTTGTGGTCAGAGAAAAACAAACAATTCATTAACAGTATTGTTAAACATTAAAGACTTGCATGCAGGTTTGTATAAGTTGAGATGTGTATATATATATATATATTGGTAAAGTGCAAGAAAATATTTAACAGATGCCCATGTGATAATTGTATAAATACAAAATGTGCATGAGCTGCTGATAAAGTCATCCGTTCTTCCTGTTGCTACATTTAAATCCCCGGGAAAAAAAAAAAAAAAAGGGATTACAGCTGTGACTTGTATGTTTGTACTGTATATTCATAAAGCTGGCTCGAGTTTAACCTCACCACTCCTCCCTTCCCTTTCATTCCCCAGATCATGATCGAGTTCTGCCCCGGAGGTGCAGTGGATGCCACGATGCTCGGTAGGCCTCTCTTTTTGCTCTCCGTGTGTTTTCATAAGCACTCCGCCTTTTTCTCCCCGTCACGGGATTGAAGTTCCACACCTGCGGCGGTTGCTGTGACTACACCTGTCCATTCAGCGGTACCTTTTTTAAGGAAGTGTAGAGACGATGATAAAAGGTCAACGATGTGCTGTCAATCCGTGCAATTCCTTTTTTTTTTTTTTTTTTTTGTTAAAGCTCCAGAAGAATCGTAACGTGTTTATTTTCTATAGGGGAAAAACCCCCTAGAAAACCAGCATTTATCACGATACTGTTGCTCCGAACATGATCATGTACGTGCTTCACCAGTCCGGCCTTGGATGCTCGATAAAGCAGTCAGACATAGTGGAGTCCTCCGGTGTGGGAAAACCCCCTGGTCTGTTTATACTGGGTAATCTGCATTCTCATAACTGTCTGTACCCCCACTGCAGCTAACCAAACACAGACATGGTAGAATAAAGTCTCCGGGGCAGGACTAGCTTGGATGTGTGAAAGCTTTTCTGATCCGGGATTACTTATCCAGCAACACTATCTGAGAGACTTCATTGATATCATCACGGGTTTACCTTTTTCTGTTTTCTCTCGCGGGGTTCACACACTGCATCAGCTCTCAAGACTTTGTTTTTGCCATGATTGTATGCACACTGAACATGGAATCTGCTAGGGTGTGCGTGATGGGTTTTGAACCATCTCAGCTGATTTTCTCACCCCTCTCCCACACCACCGTGTTTAACCCCTCCGTGTCCTGTCTCCTGCCTCCTGCCATTATCAGAGTTGGATCGAGGGCTGACGGAGCCGCAGATTAAGGTGGTTTGTCGCCAGATGCTGGAAGCGCTGGCCTACCTCCACAGCATGAAGATCATCCACAGGGACCTGAAGGCCGGGAACATCCTCCTCATGCTGGACGGAGACATCAAACTGGGTGAGGGTTTAGATATTTATACTTCAAAATATTGCTAGGTGCTTGTACAAAGTGGATATTTAACTCTAGCATTCCTAGAAAGCAATTTTATCCATTGACCAGCATTCATTGTGTAGACATGACACACTTGTCCAAGTGCCATTTTGTCCAAGCTCGCACAAGTAGGCTTACAATGTCTGGATTTTTGATCTATTTTGTAAGGCCAAGAGTTATCTGTCTCTCTTTTACGTCCCATCATTCACAGAGAAAACAATTTCACAGCCAGTGGATCTGAATCTCAGACGTTCCCATTGCACATTACAGGTTATTTCTTGAGCTCAGGTCCGTTTTTTTTTTCTTTTGCTTGCATGTATGCTGTTGAACACACACATGCAGACACGTGTATGCCGCTTCATACACGCACAGTTTGAGGCCCCGTACCTCTCATGCGGCGCAGTAGGAGGAACATAAGTGAGCATTGTGTGGGGAAAACTGCATTCTCAGAAGTTTTGCATATTTTTCATCCGTTGGCTTTTTGAAGAGTGCTCCACATTCTTCACATTGCACAGCTGAAGTTGTGGATTCAACCCTTTTTTCGCCAGCATGGTTTGGATTAAAGCGTAGTTTCCAGAAAAGGCAAAAAGGTGTCTTGTTGAGCTTTTTGTAAGTGCACAATGAGGAAGTGGACTTTTTTTTCCTTCCCTTAATGGCTGCCTGCCATTTGGATCCTCAGATATAACACTTTAAACAAAAACAAAAATAGCAGGATCTCTTTTGCATGCATGATGTTTTACTTTCTGTACTCTCCGTTATTGTCATGACCAACAAACCCAAAACACTCAGTAGACGGTAACTATAAGCTGCATAGAGCTTCATATTCTGGTGCACTTTCTTTTTCTTTAGTTTAATTTGATTCCAAATGTTTATTTCTCTCTGCTCAGTAAGTTGGAATTGTACTTCTTGTCCATTGCCTTCCTTTCCTCCCTAACACACCACAGTTGCGTATAATCACTGGGAGTTGCCTCTTTAAACTCGTTAAGTCATGACACCGACTCATTTACAGTCTCCGAACTTATCTAACTACATGTACAATTCAAACAAGGCAGCAATTATCTGTCTCTGAAGCCGGCCAAATGCATTATATCCACCTATGATACATAGCATTAAACATTATGTTCTTCCATGCAGAACAGGTTGTTGTAAACTTTTTGGCGAATTTTTTTATAAAACTCTATAGGGACTTTTGATCTCGAGGTATCTTTTTTTTTTTTAAGGAGCTACATACGTGTCTATACTCATGATTTAACACATTCTGTGTGGTACATTATAGCAGACGTTAGGTGTGTAGGGTAGAAATATTTGCGTATAATCATAATAATTATTCTTGAGACGCACGCCCTTGGTGATTATTTAAGGGAACATAGTGTAGGTTAAACCCAGTCATTCGACTTGTTTTACAGCAGCTTTGTCAGAATGCATTGACGTATATTCCACACTGGGTTTATAAGGTCTATCGGTATGACTTCACCAAAATTCGTTACCATCCTTTGTGATATTATTGTGTAAACTCGTATTTTATGTACAATAAAAGCAGCGGTACAAGTTATAGTCTTTGTGTGACGTAAACATTTTTTTCTTCAAAAGTTTAGACTGCAACAGACTAAAATTATATATTTGACTGGGAGGTCAAAGATATTTGAATTGTAGTCTGCAAAACCAAGGCAGTCACTTAAGTCCCCGTAATAGAACGTGACAGTTGGCAATTGAAGCAGTCGGCCTGCTGCGTGCCACACGTAATATTCTTAATTGCAGAGAAAAAAGAAAAACAGCTAAACACCCCTGTAATCTGACGGTCATGCCAGGAAATGGGGGCAGCTTGTTTGGGAAAGTGAACGTCTATAAATTCACTGATCCTGGCTTTGTGTCTCAATGTCATGACAGATTTACAAGCTACAAGCAATTTGTCAACTACAAGAGGGGGAAAAAAGAATTAGAGTTTGTTTTCACTTAACAACTTTCTTCGCTCCCTCTTCAATGTCTCTAGGGAACTTCTTTCAACTATCTCACATCATCGTTTTTTTGTTTGTCTTGTTTTCCTTGTAGCTGATTTTGGCGTATCTGCGAAAAACACCAAAACTTTGCAAAGAAGAGATTCTTTTATTGGAACGCCATACTGGTGAGTAAAACATTACTCTACATGCATGAGTTTAGGATTAAAGCTTCTGATTTCTTTCTTCTTCTAGAAATGAATCTGAGACCATTTTAAAGAACAAAAACATGTCTGTTTTCCTTTTTTAATACTGTGAATTAAATGACACTGATACAACAACCTCTAAATCCAAAATAAAACATTCCTGTTTTACTGATTTGGAACATTATCTGCAATGTACTCGTACAACCTGAGCTATTAAAATGATATTTACCTTTATAGCAAAATCTTTAACTGTAGACATATCAAACATACACATGAGCTATAGAAGTAGGGAGTTGGGGCTTTTTAGGAACACATTTCTCCTCTATACTATACTTCCTGTGAAGTCTCCACAGTGCACCTTGTTCCATAATGTTCTCCCCGTGTTGCAGCCAGTTAACCATTGACTAGAACAGGTTATCATCCATCAGTAATACCCTCCCAAGCTCTATAGAAACATGACCTTGCCCTCATTTTGCACAATCCTGAAAATAATATTGTACACCAGAGGAGACTCACTAATTTCCCCCCCGACAGTAATAATCAGTCGGTCGCCTGCTGCCGCTGCTCAGATAAAAACATTGTAAATACCACTGGTGTCTATATTATATATTACTCTATATATTACTATGTTGATTTTTCGCTCTCTCTCTCTCCCTCGCTCTCGCTCTCACTCTCTCTCTCTTTTTTTTTTTTTTTTCAATTTATTTAAACAATAATTGAAAAGTGTCTATTATATATTACTATGTTGATTATTTTTTTTTCTCTTTTTTAAATTTTTTTTTTATTTATTTAAACAATAATTGAAAAGTGTCCATATTGTATATTACTATGTTGATTTATTTATTTTTTTCTCTTTTTTAAACTTTTTTTAATTTATTTAAACAATAATTGAAAGTTGGATTCAAAAGTTCATTAACATTCCTAAAGCATGTTTTGAGGATACATTTTATTAATGTGCAGTATGCCTTAACTTGTTTGTCTGGGAAACTGACTCCTCAATGAAACTTGAACACTATGTAATAGCCTCTAATATACATAGTTGACCTTTTTGTTTTTCTCTGTGTCAGGATGGCCCCAGAGGTGGTAATGTGCGAGACAATGAAGGATGCTCCGTACGACTACAAGGCTGATATCTGGTCTCTGGGAATCACTCTGATCGAGCTCGCCCAGATTGAACCCCCGCACCATGAGCTCAACCCTATGAGGGTGCTGCTGAAGATCGCCAAGTCGGAGCCTCCCACCCTGGAACAGCCGCACAAATGGTGAGGATGTGTTATAAACAAATCTGAATTCAGCTGTTGTACAGTTGGTCAGGGAATGTATCTTTTATAATATGTGCAAATTGTGAAGAGAAAGCAGGGTCATGTTAGCCTGAGAATTGGAGTAAATTAAAAGGAAACCCTAGTATTTACAACACTTTTGCACAATTCACGATTCAGTGGTTTCAGCTCAGAAAGCCAGGGCTTATATCTTCCTGTCTAGATTTCACTGGGTCATCTCATTTTACTCTATTACCACATTTTTAGCACACTCTCAGTTTCCTGTAATTGACCTACCCCTCTCTGCCTGCAGCCCATTTTGCCCTTTCCAACAACGCAGGACTTAAATGTGTGCCAAACTATAACTTTTCCTCAATCAATTTTTTACGAGTCTGAATGTACCATCGCTGCAAATTTTAGTGGCGCAAAAGTGAAGTTATCAGGTGCTGTAAGGACCTTTGGGACGAGTAGACCTCTCATCATTCCTGTTGAAAACCTTCTTTCACAAAGCACAGCTGTGCACAAAGATGTGATGTACCAACGTCACATATCTAGAAATGTTCTGTTCAAATGTTTTAGTTTTGTTGTGTAACTAACCTTCATCCCTTCCCTCCCACCACCCCTTTCTTCAAACTTCTTCTTTTTGATTAATGCTGTTTTGTGTTCACTCAAGGTCACCGGAGTTTAAAGATTTCCTGAAGAAATCTTTGGACAAAAACCCAGAGACTCGTCCGACTGTAGCACAACTCACCGAGGTAGGCTCTGATGTAATGCACAGTTGTAGCCTAGCCAACGTTACACAATGCTGCACTTTGATATATACGAAGGAACATTGTGATAGCTCTGTACTTATCTTGCAACGACACACAAACGGGGACCTTTTTTGTTTTTTTTATCTTCTATTTTAAATTTCTTGAATGGAGTGATCTCTGCCAGGGAAGGGAGCGGTGCCCCCGTGGTCGGTGCTGGCATGCGAGTGGGAGAGGAATGTAAGGTGTGGGCAAGAAAGGGAGCAGGCAGAGAAGGAGTAGGACGTGAATGTGAGTGTAAGAACAGAGTAAAAAAAAAAATGAAAGGTGAAGAAAGGTGAGAAAAAACATTCGGGACTTTCAGAATTGTTCGCTTTTGAAGCACCCTCTGAGGGCTTTGAAAACATTTTCATCTTCAGGACAATGGAGTTTGTTTGTGCCAAAGATATTGGAAGGATCACAAATCCCCTTTGTTTTCCAACAACAGTAAATGCGCGTAAATCCAGGCTAGTGACATCGTAGGAAAAGGACGAACGTTCACATGTAAAACTGAACTGAACTTGGGCACAGCTGGGATGTGTCTAATGAGAGGCTGATGAAAGTCTGGCAGTGGAGCATGACTATCTAAGGATGACAGAAGTTCCTCAAAGTCCCGAGCAGGAAAAATGAGGGAAAAAGTGAACAGGGTGTGGATTAAAGCACGAGCGCAGCTTCTATTAAAATTCAGAGCCACAGTTTCCTGTCTGTATCCCACAGCTGAGGGAATGCCAGCTATTTACATTCCCACCCTCAGCCAATAGTATGTCTGGGTTGCCCTGAGCTCGCCACCTCTAGCCAATTAGAGAGAGGCAGAGATGAAAATCCCAGACCCGAGCCCACTGGGAATTCTGCATGTGCTCTGCAGTGTGGGGGGGGGGGGGACGGGCGCGGTCTGGTTTTTGGTGCTTTGCTGGAGGTTTTAGATGTTTATCATGCCTGCTCCTCCCAACGGCTGTCAGATAGTATTTACAGTAGATAACTGCAATGATGGCATTACATTCTTCTGTGCAAAGGATGTTGAATGAAGTCAGTTTACTGGAAGTTACCAACAGCGTATGATATTACATTTTAGGTGAGACTTTTGCTCTTCATTGGAATGTATGGATGTAGAAACCAGATGCAGTGCAGGAAGTGAACATGAAGATGCTAATGAATCATAGATGAGTGTGAGGTGTGGGCGCGTGTTTCAGAGGAGGAAATAAAAGGACGAAGATTCATAAAGCCCTGGACGTCAGGCTTTACTGAGATGGTATTAGTTTTAAAAGGATTCGACCCTCCTGCCTTGCATCTGTCCCACACGTGTGCTTGTGAAGGATGTATACAAAACAACATGACACAGTATCAGTCACTGTGTGGCTGTGTGGCTGGCAGGAGACCATCTGGATTACTGGATGTAATCACTGAATGTAGCTTCTCCTCCCACATAGTTTCTCATGGTCAGGATTTCTGCAGTGTGTTTTGCTGTAGCTTCCATTCATGTATCATACTGGGTGCTTTTCTGCTCACAACGTGTCTGTAAAGTATGTCAGTCAATTTTTTTAATATAGTATCTGGCTGTTTTATCTCTGAGCCCGGGCTTTGTCGTTGTTTTGCAACATTGACATGTGCAGACACAAACACGCTCACATTTCTACGTCTATACTTGTGAGAACTCTCATTGACATCATGCATTCCTTAGCCCTGAACCATAACACCAAACATAAACTATATACCTAAGCCAAACTCCTACCCTGACTTTACTCTCAACCTAATTCTAACAGCAAAGGGTCAGTTCACCCAAATTCCAAGATTCTTTTTTTTTTCTCGCATTTTGTTCTAGTTCTTGTCCATTTTGTCCATCGCAAAAAGAAAAAAACTCGGCTCAGAAATCATAGAAAAAAATACCTTTTTTATAACTCCAAAACTTGCCTGACAATCACCACAAGATGTCTTCAGTATCAAAGTAATCCTGTGATAATTGACTGTACATCCATGGTTACATTGCAAACACAAACTGCTAATAGCTAATTTAGCATACTTTTAATGGCACAGTCTCGGTGTTGTTTGAGAGTCAAAAAACACTTTTGAATTATTATTATTACTTTTTCAAAACATGTCCCTCTTTTTTCTGGATGAACTACAGAAGAAGCTATCAGTTCCTGTGTAACGGTTTTCACAGGAAGTATTTTTCAGTAGAAAGTACTGTAGCTTTTTTGAGGTCTGTGGATTACACAGAGTAAGGGATTTTTCTCAGACTGATATTTCAAAATTTGTCAAGTCAATTTTATTTATGGACACCAAAATTACTACCTACCTAACACCAGTCCTTGCCCCAAACTGAACCTACACTTGATTATAACCTTATTGATTATAACCTAAAACGAAAAACCAACATCATTCTTGTGATGGAGCTTTTTCCTCATCTCGTGGTTCTGGTTTATTCTGTTTAAACTTTGTCTATAACCCAATTCTTAAAAAAGTCCTTTTTCAATATGCCTTTTTTTTTCTTTTTTTTTTTTTTTTTACTGTTGAGATAGTTAAAAAGTAGATGGCCTATGCACAGACGCTGGGTTATTTATTTACTTTTCCCCCCTTAAATGCATGTGCCCTTTTTTACAACACCAGCTCAAACTGTCACACCCAAGCATCACAAACTCGTAAAACAAAAACAAAAAAAAAGATTTGTTCGTCTCACTCCGCAACACCACAGGTTTGTATGGCTTCAACAGTCTGGTTGCTGATCACTCAGCATGTCTGTGTGTACTCAGGAAGTGGCAGTGTGGTTGTTGGAGCCTAAATCAGTTGAACTGTGTGTCTTAAATAAACCAGTTTGGCTTTCTTCTACGTCAGGTGCTGCGCTTGTGTTGAAAGACTCGATCATAAAGCTGTATCGGATGAGGAAGGCCGGGCAGGAAATATTATTTAAAAAATATATATTTAGAGATATTACACATTAGTAATACTGAGACCCTTTTGTATCTTAAATTCCAATTGGACATGTGCTACAGTACAAACAACTGCCTCTTGTGTATGTATGGCATTTAAAAATAACCAATATTTTTAATACTCATCTTTGTAATCTCACTACCACTGTGATGTAACACATGGTTACATGGCACTCAGCATTTCCACTACCTGACTCACCAGACAATAGCTGACTGTTGTAAGTCATTGGAGAAGTTAAAAGCTGAAGCCTAATGCAGTCCTCAAGGACAAGCCCCTGCACTGGGACAACTGTGATCAACACACACTCACGCACACACCCTGAATGCACACTTCATGGTCCAGCACCACTTGTAGCTCTTTTCCCCTATTGTCAGCGGTGCCAATTAAATTACACGGTGTGTGCAAAGCATCTGAATAATAGATGATCAGCTGCACTCAACAATTTAGCTTTTTATTCTCCTTGCACTCAATTTGTTACTGCCCTGTTTGCACTCTGGCATAACATACATTTCCTCTCCGGCAGCTGTAAAAACGAGGGATGGCTTGCTATTTTACGGACATGATGATTGAACACCGCTACATCAGTGTGCCATTAAACTGCTACATCAGTGTGCCATTAAACTGCTACATCAGTGTGCCGTTAAAGGGAGAGTTGTATTGCACGGACACTATTGTTGTGGCTGTTCAGGAACTGGCAGGTGGCAGATAGAGTTTCGTTTGCGGTGAAAGTCTCCTGCAGCCGTGGCTCTTATGCCTGTCACCTCTGCAACCTAATGTATTTGACTGCAATGACTTTTATTTTCAACAGAATTTTTAGTTTTATTCTCTAACCAGCCTAATCTTATTCCTCATCTTATTTCTTGCCGCATCCCTCAAGCAATAGTCTCATGGTCTGAAGATACTCCGATCCATGGATAATGTGTTCTGTATCGCTCCAGCAAATATTGTTTTGTGGTTGTAAGGGTGTTTATCCTGCGGTCGCATCAAGACGCCTTATAGTCTCTCTCCCTCTTTGTGCGGGCAACAGCCAAATGCCGTGCGAAGGATATTTGTGGTGGTGTTTACAAGCATGAGATCAAATACAAGGGAGGGGGAGGGGTCAACAAGAAGTTGTAAGACAATTGTCTTGCTATTTAAGCATCGGTCACTCTGTGTATTTTAACTGCTAATTAATTAAGCCTCTCTCCTCCGTCCCATGTGTCCACAGCACCCTTTTGTGAGATCGGTGACGTCTAACCGCCCGCTGCGGGAGCTGGTGGCCGAGGCCAAAGCTGAGGTCATGGAGGAAATCGAGGACAATAGGGAGGAAGGCGAGGAGGACGACGCCATGGACCTCACTGTGGTACTTTTTTTTTTTTTTTAATTTTCTGTCCCTTTTTTAATTTTCATCCATTCGTCCATGGTTTGGGTTGTAAGAGTACACGTGATTTTAGGTATACAAGGTCAATAATGGCTCAGTGACTGTCGTGATCTGACTGGAGTTATAATTAGAAAAGAGGCTGATCACATTATCACACACAAGCATGCACTTACCTGCACATGCACCGATACCTCGAAAAGCAAGCATGTTCTGCCTTAACCATACACTTCCCCTGCTTTTGAAGTCTTTGCTGACCCCATTGAACTGCATTTTTTTTATTTTTTTTTGGGTAAACATGGCCTTCCTGCCAAAAAAGACAGAAGGTCCATTCTTCATAAATCCACAGAAGGCATAGAATTAGAAAGTGACATGGGGTAGTATGAGAGTGCAGTTTACCTCCTGCCCTCAGCACAAACAAAGGAACAGAAACCGGAATACTGCCATTCACCCACGCATAGTTAAATATAGGCGCTGCCTTCGTCCTCGCTCCTGTATTGAAACGATGTCACCTCACAACCTCTGACAGAGTAAATAATTTAAGATTTCACATTGTTCTGCTGCTGTAATGTGACCCTTAACTAAAGACAGACGTTTTATGGTACACCAGGGAAACACATGGTGGAAAGACCTTTTAAAAATACTCTTGCCAAAAGGAAGCTGTGACCAGACAAATGTGTTGAACATGGACGTTTTTTCTCTCCATAAAACTGAATGTTTGCCCACTTATCTCTTCCTCCCCTAATGTCAACAGTTAGTGTGATGACATCCACATTTGTTAAGGTGAAAATCTTGGTAACAGTCCAGTTTGAAACTACAAAATGACTGCTCTCTCCATCTTGTGACTCAAACATTTCAGGTGTTTGGATAAAGGTTGAGGTTCTGTAGGTGGAACTATTTTCTTTATGTATCCAGTTGTACTTTGTCTTGCTCTCTTGACTGATAATATGAATTGAAACTCATAATTTCCTGTGTGTCAGGAGTTTCTCCCAGATAAAAAAAAATATATATATATATATATATATATATTATGGCCGACTGAGTCCAAACATTAGATTTCTTATCCCTGTGTTTAGTTAAGTTTGATATCATTGCAGTTGTTTCCTTATCTCTTCCAGCAAGGACCCTCTAATACACACACAGCAACATTTTGGCACATGCAGTTATAAGGCCCTGAACGCCAGCCAAGCAGTTATCTGACCGTTTATCTCTTCCTATATATCACACACAGCCAGACAGAGATGTTTGCTGAGACATTAGAAAGGCTGAAACTGACCATAAACATGTCTCATGGTATTGTCGCCTCTTGTTTAAGACAGTGGAGAGGTATTTGGAGAAACAGAATTGCTCAGTTTGACAAATGGCTGTGCACATACTTGTGAAAAAACATTTTCAGTGGTGTTTATAATTACAGACCATGTCTACCACACGTCGGGAACCATCTGTAATTAGATTTCAAATTGTGAAAATGGCTTCTTTCCAAATATATATGTACCTGATGCAGAAACTCTATACTTACCCTTCTGGTTTAGGGAATATTAGTCAATCATTTAGTGAGTGTTATTAATTTATTCTTTGATAGTTTAGCATTGTTCTTTTTTTATTTTTATGGCTCTTAGAGTGCTTTAGAGTTGCCGTTACTCTGCTTCTAGGATGTGATATTTTATTTGATTCTTATTGGCAATTATGTCCAAGATTTATAGTACTAAAATAGTACTTACCACTGCTTTAAGTGGTTTTAGGAATCACACACTAATCCTGATAATAATGCATGCACTTACTTCAGATAAGATCTCAGCCACAGTGTGAAAAGTAGCAGTCTTTGCAGGAATGACTGCATTCCTACCAAAACAAAGATTAAGGTTACTACCCTGAAGGTGGAACATTTTTTCTTTTGTTTTTTAAGATTGTTTTTTTGGGCATTTCTGCTTTATTTTGATAGTGAGAGAGACAATAAAAAGTGAAATGATCTACTACAGCATACATATCTGTTATGTAAATCACTTGACATTTGTTTCCCTTTGAGAAACCAAAAGGGAGAAATTTAAATTTGATATGTTTTGGTTTCATAATGGCGCCGCCCTAGTTTTGCATTAATTTGACAAAATACTGCTAATTAAATCTTGCATAAAGCAGTAACATCAGCGTCACAGGCCGAGTTGTTTGTCACACTGAGCCACAGTCTTTGATCAACATTCCACATTAACTTTCCTGCTGAGGAAAAGAACCATATTTGATATTTACACAAAGACCTTTTTTCTTTCTTTTCAATAGTAAAAAAAACTATTAACAATTCATTTAAAAACACGTTGATATTATTATGACTACAAAAAGGGTCGACTACATGGGATTTCAGTTGAACTTAAACATTTGGGAGGCCAACAATGGCTTAACACATCAAAAGTTTTGTCACATAACAACAATTCTCTTCTCCCTTTTCCTCATTCCTTAAGTCTCCAGCAAAAGAACCATGCCAGACCAGTCAGACCAGTATGGAAGGAGACCAGTCTCTGGATGTCCCGAGCTCCACCACGCCCTCCCCAACCACACCAATGCCTCTACCCAGGAAAGGGGCTGAGCCAGATACACCTGCAGAGGAGCAGCCAGGCACCGCCATGGTGGTCCCCGTTCCCCTACCACGACAGAACCTCCCTCCAAAAGCTCCGGAGGAGTTTGTAGACAAATTGGCCGATGAAATCATTCTGGAGTCTGAGAAATCTGAGAGCGAGGCCTCAACCAAGACCTCCAGCTCAGATTCTGGCATTGAGGATGGGAAAAGTACCCCCACATCGGAGGAAAAGGTGCTTGTTGAAGTAATATTATTGTATCTACTGATTTGATATTTCCTAAAGTATTTTAGTTTTTTTAGTAATGAAACAAACATTTTTTTTAAGGTTGCTGTGGAGACCCCAGAGACGGAACAGCCACCATCTCTCATCCAGCCCGACGCATCTGAGGAACATGTTGACATCATTATAGACTCCACTGACCCGGAGGTGCCCAAGGTCCAGGTGACCGAGGAGGAGAGCAACGTTTTGGCCAACGGAGGCTTACCAACGGCGAGCCCAAGTCCCACTGTCACTCCTACTCCCACTCCCGCTCACTCTTCCACTCCTACGTCGTTGCCCGCACCCCGTCCTGAGCCAAATGGTAGCCTAACCAAGGGTACCCCAGAGCGGACTTCGACAGGAGAAAACGCTGACGCTGTCTCGCCTTATATCCATGGAGGGATTATCAACAAACGGTACTCTTATTCAGACAGCATGGCGTCAGAGAGCATGGACATGTCCATCAACAAGGGGATGATCTCGATGTCTGCAAGGGTGAGTCGACACGAAGCAAAAACTCTCTCTGCATGAATCAGCCCGATCTATCCTGGATCTCCCTTGTTTAAAAGCCAAGAGGACCGGTGATACAGACATATCCTTTTCATTCACTGAAGTGTTTCAGTAGAGAGCATGTCTTTTTAAGGTGAAATAGACCGGTATTGACGCATAGAAGAGGCGACTCCCTGCCTATGTAGATTTCTCGTTACCCACGGAGGAACTGAAAAAGCATTGTGTTGTGTTTTGGGGTGTGGGTGTTAACCATCTGAAACAGAGGATAGCCTGTCTTCCATTTGGCTCGCACGACACATTGCATTCAGGGAGGATAAGGAGAATGATGGTAGTTAACGCTCTTGAACCTTAAGACTCTTTGTTTTAATTGGTTACGATTTATGCTGAATATGTATTTATTTGGTGAGTCTGGGCCCGAATTATTGACAAACACTTTTAGTATGTTAGACCTCTAAAAGGTGACGACTAAATCTCCAAAAATGACAATGTCTGCTCATGACGATGTAGTTTCGACATAGGGGGGGGGGGGAGAATACCCATAATCAATACACAATTTTAACGATCACCAAATGTGTGCTTAGCCTGACAGTCCCAGCGAGAGAGGGAAGTTAGGAAGCTGAAGGGAGAGAAGAGCATTTCTTTTATCATTTATCACTAAGCCTTTCTGGAGCAACATATGCAACATTTTCCATTCATCGGGACCAACAGTGCCCTTTGTGTGGGCACAGTTCAGCATTCACCAGCGTGAATGGAAGTTTCTATGCAGCTCATTGTCACTCTGCTGCTTCTGGAGGCTTATGGATTGACCATGATGGAAATCCTATTGACTGCGCGTGGATTCGTGTCCGTTTGTGGCATGTTACGTTTTTCCAGAAACAGATTATTCAGCAGCAGCAGTGAGAGTGAATGGGCTATCTTTTGTTGTTGTTTTTTTTTGGACAGGAGGACACTCGAGTGTGGGTTTCTGTATAGTGTATATGATTTGAGAGCATCAGAGTTTGCATGTGCTCATGAATTGATCTGTGTACACAGGAGAGCGGGCGTGTTTTGTGGTTTTGTGAATGACAAGAGATGGGATGTTAGAGCCTCAAACACACATGTCCTCTGATTGTGGTGCCAGTGTGTACTTCCTAGCACACTCGAGCACGCAATCGCATAGATTTATTGCTATTGTAAACGAGTCGGTGATGTAGAAAGGGAATCAACAGTACAGAACTGTGCAAAAGTAGCATCCAGTAGCTGTCATCTATGGCAATAGACCCATTCTATTTGCTCAGCTGTACAGGGTTCAAGAGGAAGCTTTGTCAGAGTGGACAACAGTTTGATCCAAGAAGCGGGAATTCATTTGGTTTGTGCAGTTTCCTCTCCTCCTCCTCCTTTTATATACAAACTATTTATAAACCAGGAAATGACGACATCCAGGGTTTGAGCTTCCCAGTGTTTGCAGAGTAAACCCTGCCATATCAAGTCTTGTAAATATTGTGTGTGCAGGCTGATTTAGATTGGGGACACGTGCTTTGTTAGCCATAACAATTGTATCTGTATGTACTGTATTATGTATCATTACTTTCCTAGACATTGTTGGTTTGGCCGATGCCATCTCGCTCATATGTGCTAAATTAGACTGGGCTTCATTCAACTTTTATCCGGGAGCGAAGTAAAAGGTCAGAGGCCTGTTCTTGGTCGGCCCATGATCAGAAATGGAGTGTTTGTCTTTGGTTAAAACCCTACATTTCCTACGAGACATTAAATTGTTCAACTGGTTGCAAGTTTCTCAACCAGCAGAGGTGACTGAGAGGTGACAGAGACTGCAATTCCTAATGTGAAAACCGACCGACTTTACCGAATTTCACCCAGCGTTGTTGTAAAGCATTGAAGAAGCCAAGTGACATTGAGTCATTTTTTTACTGGACGAGGTTACTTCCTACATGGCACTCCTCAGTACAATGACAGATAGAGGATCTTGCTGCTTGTTACAGCAGAACCAGATTGACAGGAATATTAATGCCCTTGTCAACACACATAAACACACACAGCTGCTACTCCTTCTGCCAGATGAAAAGGCTACATTGGGAGTCACAAAGGCACGCATATTTGAACTCGACCCATTCAACACATCAAGGTCTTGGGGAATGCTACTGTATATGTGGGACAAGTTGTATAAAGTCTTCTGCGGCTCCAGAGGGAGCTGCATGAAATTTGATAAATTGCCTCGGCCGATGTCACTTGAGTCCGTGTCGGTTTCGGGCTGAAATGAAAAAACTCTGTTGGTGTGGGTTTAGAAAGTGGTTTCACCCCAATACTCTTTCACTCCCACCCCCCTCCCCCCGACATGTCTCTAAACTGCTAAACTAGAAGTGACCACCAGTCACAGTTTCAGTGCTCTCTCAAGTCACATATATTGATCCATGTTACTCAAATGCAAGCGGCATGTTTGTCCTTTTACTTAAGGTATGATTTAATCTGTCATCCTTTTTTTTTTTTGTTTGACCTTTGTTCCTCTCTGTCTGCCCCTCAGGACTTTTCGAGTAAGACTCTAAAACGAACCAGGAAGTTTATTATTGACGGCGTGGAGGTGAGCGTGACCACCTCCAAGATCATCAGGGATGATGAGAAGAAAGATGAGGAGATGAGATTCCTGAGGTATGAGAATGACCCGATCGCTCTACATAACACATATCCAGTTTCTGTTTTCATTCTCCGGGAATGAGATCCATGAACTCAGCGGCCCGTTTTTATTCCTCAGCTCACAGTGAAGCCTGTGCAGTGATAAGAGGCCTGTTGGTTGTTGCCTTTACTACACATACTAGTTCAGGCATCTTGGGCTTCAGCCCCTTGAGATTTGAGTTTACAAATACCCAAACTGTTATGGAAAAAGCCTCACTTAGGTACTGGTCTCTTTATATGCATTCTATGGTTTGAAAGAAAAAAATAAAATGTTTCTTTTTAGATCAGGGGAAGGATTAGGTACGCTGTATTTGGTTCTGTGAGTCTGGATGTATAAATATAATGATCAATAGAGTATTATATTTGTTGTCATAAATTGTTCGATTTTTTTTTTTTTTTTTTTTTTTAAATGAACACTATTGTACAATAGTAGTACAGCACAATATTTTTAACTGTACAAAGGAGTTCCTGGTGCAATACTCATGCCATCTAGTGGTAGGAGTATGACATTGCATGTATGACAGACAGAAAAAGGAACATTTCTGATATTTCCTATAGCTCTTTTAAAAGAATTGGTTCTGAGTAACAGTATTGCCCTTACATGTTCATATTAACTAATGTGTCCTTGTCTAGGAAGTTGTTAAACTAAAGTTGTACGCATCTTAAAAATAATGTGTTTGTGTGTGTTTAGGCGTCAGGAGCTTCGTGAGCTCCGTTTGCTGCAGAAGGAAGAGCACCGCGCTCAGGCCGGTCTGAACGCCAAACTGGAAACACAGAAGGAACAAATGCAGAGACGTTTTGACCAGGAGATGAACGTGAGTCACGGTTTCTCCATTTCATTGAATGTTTTTATTCGTATGGAGATTGGCAGGAGAAGGGCAAACTTGTAAAACATTTATTTTTTGATTTTGTACTTTCTCAGGGTATATGACATAAAAATGTTATTTAAAAAAAAAAAAAAAAAAAAAGTCATAGTATGTAATAACATTTTCATAGTATAGTATGTCATAAAATAATTCATTTAAAAAGTCATATAGTGTGAAAAATGTCATAAAAAAATGTAATAGTATAGTATGCCATAACATTTTCATAATATAGTATGTCAGAAAAAATGTTTAATACCTTTTAATTTTCTATAGTCTTAATCATATAATGCGATTCGTAACATTTGGTGGTGTGATTTTAAAAAGAAAGAAAAAAAAAAAAAAGCTGTAGGGCTGTTTGTATTTTCACTGAAGCTCACAGTGTGCTTGTTTCCTCATGTCGCGTCCCAGGCCAAGAAGAAGCACTATGATGTAGAGCTGGAGAATCTGGAGAAGCACCAGAAGCAGACTATTGAGAAGATGGAGGGAGATCACCATGTTAAACTCAAGGAAGAGACCAAACGCATCAAAGCAGAGCAGGAACGCGACCTCCACAAGTTCCAGGATCAGATAAAATACAAGAAAAAGGAGGTACATTGAAGCTAATGATGTGATGTGAGGAAGGGAATGGAAATTGGCCGAAGAAAGCTTTCAGTGTTCAGCCTAAAAAGTCATGAATAATATATTTTTTCCCCGTCTCCACTTACTTTGCTTGCTTTCTTGTGTATTAAATCATGTGTCAAACTCATTGGCTATAGCTGAAATGCCCCTTCTTTTATTCCATTTAGGTTAAACAATCTATCGATAAGCTGCCCAGAAGTCAGCGTAAAGAATCCTTGAAGCAGAGGATGAATGCCTTCCAAGAAATTAGGATGAGAGACGTAAGTTGTTTGGTCAAGTCCAATCATACATTATTTATTTTTTTCTTTCTCTTGTGGAGGAAATGCTCGACTTCTTTCCTTCCCTCCATCCGTGTCTTTCTTTTTAATTGTGTTTTTCCTGTGTTTTTAGGAGAATAACTTCTTGGCAGCGCAGAAGAACCACCTGGACACCACGCTGAACAGAATCATCACCAGCAACAAACGAGAGATCGCAGAGATGGAGAGGGATTGCCTCGACAAAAAACACCATCTAATCAGAGGTACATTATCTGTTAAGCACAGCGGGGTTAAATGCACCGCCTGATCAAATTTAACCCTCAAGTCCCATTGTTCTTAGCCCACCCTTTTATGTAGTAAGATGTCACTGTGTTGACACATTGCGTTTCGGTAACTCTTGACCATTTCTTTTCGCCTCGTCGCTTCGAATAGAGCGTGAAGCTACGATATGGGAAATGGAGGAGAAGAACCGTTACGAGAGACACCAGTTGTTGAAGCAGCAGCTGAAGGACCAGTACTTCCTCCAGAGGCATCAGCTTCTCAAAAAACACGAGAAGGTAAGTCGGTGGATTTTTACGACCTGTTGCCACAATAGGTTTGCACCCACCGTTCTACACCCATTTCACTTTGAGTAGCAAGTAAATGTCAAATGAGAGTCTTTTTAATCAGGAAGTGACCTTCCATTTTATGTTTAGCGATCCAGCATTTAGCCAACCTTATTCAGACCTTCAGCCTGTGTCCGTTTGTGCTTTTTCACGTGGTCTTCAGCACCGTGGAAGCGCATATCCCGCATTCTTTTGAATGAATTTGACAATGTGCCTATGTTCTGCGTCACTACAGGAGCAGGAACAGATGCAGTGCTACAATCAGCGGATGATTGAGATTATGAAAGGTCGGCAGCAGCAGGAGAAGAACCGGTTGCCCAAGATCCAGCGCGGCGAGGCCAAGACCCGCATGGCCATGTTCAAGAAGAGCCTCCGCATCAACTCAACGGGCAGCTCCTCAGAGGACAGGGAGAAGATCAAACAGGTATGGCTAGGAAGGGGTTTCTCACTCCACATTTAAGCATTGGGTCGATTTGTTTAGTAACTCACTCCCTTCCGTCACCTAGTTTTCTCAGCAGGAGGATAAGCGGCAGAAGGTGGAGAGGCTGCATCAGCAGCAGAAACACGAGAACCAGATGAGAGATATGATTGGCCGGTGTGACGGCAATATCCGGGAGCTGCAGCAGCTGCAGGTGAACGAGACGAAACACTTGCTCACCGTTTACACTGTAGATCTACTGGTTTGTGTCACAATACCAGTTGCCCAGTCGATAAGATGTGTTGCACTAAATGGGACACAATAAACGGCCTGCATTTGTGACCGAGAGCCTGTTTTTGTGCTTCAGAATGAAAAATGCCACCTGCTGATTGAGAACGAGACTCAAAGGCTCAAGCATTTGGATGAGCAACACAACCAGCTGCTGAAGGACTGGAGGGATCAGCTGAAACCCAGAAAGAAGGTACATGTTTCCTGTCATAACGTTGGTATAATACGTTATATATGCGTGGCTCCAACTCACAAAACTACACTCATTATGTTTAGCATCAAATTTAAACGTACTTCCCACGCGCGTGTACTGAAAATATTGAAGCGCTTATGACGGACTCAAAGTGAGCAGACGGTCTTAAATTACTACAGGTCAGAACTGTAGGAAGTTTTATATACACATGTATAGCCAAAGCTGCTCTGGAAAACTAAACGGCTAAGTAGTTAAACGAGTAGTTTGCTCAATTGATCTCTTGCTGAGACTTGGATGAGAAGATCGATGCCACTCTTAGGTTCAAGATTAAGTAAAGAACTGGAGCCAGGAGGCGATCATCTTAGCTTAGTTTAGCATAAAGCCTGGAAGCAGGGGGAAACAGTTAGTCTGGAGCAAAAACATCTCTGGTATTGTCCATTTATGGGCTACATATTACTGTTTTCCATAAAACAACTCAACCTAACTATAC
The DNA here is from genome assembly GCA_943590825.1 of Bovichtus diacanthus. NCBI lineage: Eukaryota > Metazoa > Chordata > Actinopteri > Perciformes > Bovichtidae > Bovichtus > Bovichtus diacanthus. The sequence continues at coordinate 5,489,962 of CALSBV010011010.1, read as the reverse complement.
ATAGTCTTAACAAGTAAGCAAATTCCATAAAGACTGCAGAACACACTTTAATACGGTAGTTTTCCCTATGTTAGTGTAGGAGTATTCTACCTGTACGGTGTAAATAAAGTGTACATCCCTCTATGTAATCTTGGCCAGATAATCTCGTACATATTTCTGATTTTCCACCCTTCTCCCGTAACCCTCCTAGGCCCTTGAAGAGGAGCTCAACACGAAGAAAAGGGAGCAGGAGGCTTTCTTCAGGATGGGAGAGAGTTCTGATTGCCCAAACCCAAGTTCTCCCAATAAACTCTCCAAGTTTGTGCCTTACCAACAGTCTTCCACCACATAAAAACAACCGCTGTGACGTTGCACAATATCTCCTGGCCACCAACACACCCTGTACACCCACAGGCGTTTCAACAGCCTGCTGCCTCAGTTTTAATTTACCTTGTCTGTAATGCAGCATAGCTATCCCTCCATTAGGTTCATTTTTATTGTTTTAGTAAATATTTATGTTTTAACAAATTTTCAAAGTTTTTTTTTTTTTTTTTTTCTTTAAAAATGTTGGAGTATTTGATGGAGTTAAAACTCATCATGTGCTTCACCTGACTAGACTACATAGCATCTGCTCCCTTACAGTGTTTTTAATTTCCTTTTTCTATTCAAGTCTGCTTCTTATTGCTCACCAGTGAAACATGAGGGTACTGTAATGTGATACAGTGGCCGTGAGCTGAAGATGCAAAACTAATTATCAGTCTTAATTAATAAATAAATAAATAAATAAATATATATATATATATATATATATATATATATATATATATATATATACAAAAGGAGAAAAAAATGCTATTTGGTTGGGAGGAATTTCTTTTTGCATAAGGAAGGAAGACCGTTTGTTTTTTTATGAAAACTGGTGAGCCAGTATATTTTTACATCAGCACTTTTTGCTAAATTGTCAGTGCCGTCTTCCAAATATCATGACCAAAGACACACCCAAAATTTTATAATTTACTGACCTTTTTCTTTTTTTCATTTCTGTATGCCTCGCTCATTGACCTGTAAGTCAGATGCATGTCATATAGCAGCTAAAGTCTGCTTTTATTTATTTTCACTGACAAAGAAAGAACTTATCGAGATTCATCACTGTACATGCTAATTTAAATATTTTCTCTTTTTTAACACCCTTGGTATGAAGCATGTGCTTGATGCTTATTCTTTTGTATCTTGTTTGAAATGGGGGATGAGGCTCAATCCTTATCAGAACTTAATGTTTCTTTTAAATGATTACTTAGGAACGAGGTTTTAACAGACAAGGAAAGACTATTATTACGTACGTTTGTTTGTTTGTACTGTTGTATTTTTTACTGTAAATTCAGTCACACTGGATGGGAAGTGAACTGACCAAGCCAAAGCAAAAATACTGTTGTTCAATGGAGGACATTAGATAGAGGATTTAAATTTTGAATAATAAAAAAAAAAATGTATTAAGTGTATAATTGTTATACCGTGTGCAGTAAATGCATTGCCTGCTAACCAAAGTGCAATATTACATGTATGTCTTTGCTAAGCTTAAAGAGGTTTATTTTTCTTAAACTTTGCCTTCCTTTGCACTGAGAGGGGGAATACTATGAAGAGTTTAACTCCAAAAATAGATGTAACAACCTTTTGAAAGAAACAGCATTGCTAAGATATTCAATCTTCATAATCATTAGTAATTGGGAAGTAATGATTTTCATTTTTCAAATCATGATCAAATTTTGGAACATAACTCTTCATATCATTTTTAAGGGAGTGCAACAATTCAGCCTGCTGTGGAATGCCTCTCGATGTTTAACCTTAAACTAAAACCTACAGTTTTCAGCTGAGGTGAGTTGCCTTGTTTAGTGAGAGAAAGTGTGTTTTTTTTTTTTTTTGTTTTTTATAGCAATTTGGCCTGCAGAGTTAGATCGAACCAGGTCAGCAATCAGGTACAGCTTAACTCTCTCCCTCTCACACATTCTCTCAAAAGTATTTAAATTTGTTGTGAAAATGATATTTTCTGTCATGTTTAATGGCTCCATGTATGCCTTCCTCTTCCTCAGTTTACGTGATATTGTTTGTATGGAGGGGTTGTGAGTGTAAATTAAACTGTATCAGAAGGAACCACTGTTGTAAATAACTCTTAATAAAGGCAGGTTTTCTTAAGTGGTTGGTTCTTAGATTATAGTAACGCCACCAGAGCGGTCCTTATACAAGTGAAGGGCATTTTAAATAAAAGGCAAGAGGAGGATTACCCTTCTAAAGAAAATGTATAGTAAGTCATAAAATGTTTGTATAAAGAGTATAGTATGCCATAGATTAGTAATTAGTCATAGTATGGTATACTAATAACATTTCATAAAATATTCATTGTATGCCACAACATATCTGAAATTATACTATGCCATAAAAATTCCCCAAGGTTTACAACATATTTAGTTGTTAAAAACATAGTATTTACCAAAACATGTCTGTCATAGTCTACTATGCGATAGTCATGAACTGTCATAGTGTAGGATTCCATTTAGATGTCATAGAATAGCCATAAAATGTCATGGTATCAAAAATTTCATTAAGTATTATAAAAATTCTCATAGTACAGTATGTTCTAAAACAGCATTAGTTTGTTATCCCATACAAAACTCACAAAAAAGTCATAGTATGTCATCAAGAATGTCATAAAAACGTCAGTTCAGTAAGAATGTCATGAAAGTTACAGTATACTATGCCATTAAAAATGTCATAGTATAGTAGTTCATCAAAAATATAATGAAAAATATAGTGTAGTACGTCATACAAAATGTCATGAAAAATGTCAGTATAGTATGCCATAAAAGAAAAATCATAAATGAATGTCCTAAAAAACAGTATTAGTTTAGTACGCCATTAAATATGCCATACAATTTTTCACTTCCTCAAAAATAGTAAGAAATAACGCAGAAACATTCCAGCAGCCACCATTTTTCCTGGGATCTTTGAATTACCAATTCAGACACAGAATAACAGTTGAAATGAAAAATCTGAAACTTTTATTGACTTAAGCAAAAAAGGAGACTCGTGTAATGTAATGAAAAATACATAGCAAAAAAGTAAATACGATTACAATACTGAAATGATGACACCATCAAGCCATACGTTTGCCTTACACTGTACTGTAACTTCCTGCATTTCTTCCTCCATAAAATAAACCCCAACTATACAATTTCTTCTTTCTAGTTGGTAACATCTCTTTTGTATAAAACATGGGTGAAAAGTGAAATAACTTTATAGCGACTAGAAGCAGTGTTACAGCTTGTAGCCTTGTCCGATTGTTTAGAGAACCATGAATGTACATCTGTGTTCCAATTTTGCGGATTTATTTAGCAAACCTTGATAAAAATGTAAAGTAGACAAATCATTTCTGCACCACCTGGTGAGCAAAAATAGCAGCTAGTTCACATACTTTTCTTGTTGCTTTTTTTTTTTTTTTTTTTTTTTTTTCTTTCAGATATTTTGACAGAAAAAGAAATAAAGAAAAAAACACAGCCCTCTGTATTTCTAATAGCAAACCCCATAAACCAACCAATCAAATTCCTTCTTGGCCCTTTCTTCCTCTAATCCCTTCATCAGTACAGAGTGAAACACCTTACAGAATGACTATCAAAGAAAAAGTGACAACAGCTAAGATATGCCTCTCATTTCTGTACAATAAAAAATATTTTTGCTATACTGACCATGCTTGAGACCAGTCAAGCATTAATGTAAAACATTATTTTTATACAATGGTCATACTTTGCTGTTATGTTAGCACCAAACTTCGGTTAAGAACAGACTGTACACTTACAGTACTGTAAATCATTGCACAAATCACTGTAGATCACCAATTTCTCATGTCTTAGGTCAGACGTCTGGTGCAGATATGCAGATGTGCTCTGCAAGTCACATTTCACACTTCTTATTTTTGGGTCTGAGATAACATGATTATGATGAAAAAATACTTTGAGAGAGAGGTTCTTTTAAACTTGTCAGTTTTTGATGTTCCAGCCTCATCTTTGCATTGGTGGATATTTGTTACAGTGAGCATTTAAAAAAAAAAAACAAAAAAAAAAACAAAGCATGGCTAATAACATGCACGGTGGCATTTTTCCCCTTCCTTCAGCGTGTGCAAACCTTAAAATGATCTCATGAAATGACGGAAAAAGTGCACATCTTTTACAAGTCACTGCAACATTAATTATGCAGTCAGCGAAGTAAAGCATTACAATAGCACAACAACTCGTATGCATGTTTCTCGTATAACAAACAGCACTTTTACTTGGCAAAGACATCTCTTTTATTCGCTATTGAAAACCCAGATGTAGTCATTGAACTCCCCCGGTGAGTTCATGTGCAGTCTTTGTATCAGGGATTTAGAATTTTTTTTTTGTCGACGGCTGGATTTGAAAAAGTTGCTTTTTCTCCTGTGATGTAGTTTTGATTTTAAGTCAAACAACAAGGACTATGTCTACAGTTGCATACAGTCTATTAAGCACTGAAGCACTTTGCATATAATATAGAGGCACAATATAGAAGGCATGGGTGGAGATTTACTGCTGTTCTAGCGTCCAGCCTACTGTAAGTAATGGCAAGACTGACGAAGGCTGCGACTAGCGTATGGCAACAAAAGCAAATCACTTTTTTCATGTAAAATTGAGATAAAAAACAAAACAAAAAAAAACGTAAACATCACAAGACCCAACAAGGTCATGTGTTATTGCTGGTTCAGTTTAGATAGAATATTCTTATCAAAATGCAACATAACAAATGTGTCACTTAGGTACCTATAAATAAAATAACTCCCTATTAGCTACTAAGTAGTGATATTTTGTTCATTTCAATCATTAGTTTGTGTATTTAATCATATGGCGATGGTTTTTGAGAGCACATTCACACTAAGGTTTCTTGCTCAGGTAGTTTGAGGGGATCCAGCTCTCAACTTCTTGTACTACATTCTTACAGAACCACCAGCCGCTGCTGTTCTTTTCCATCACCTCGAACACCGTGCCCACCTTGAAGCTGGATGTTTGGTCATCCCCTTCAAAGTCCGCCACAGCTAGATACAGCTCATCCTTACTGGGCTCCATGAGTAAAGGTGGAAGCTTGTCCTTGGGCGGGCCGGGCTTCTCACTCTTCAACTGGGGCTTGGGAGGAACCGGGACTTTATTCATTTTGGGCTCTTCTTTCTCTTTATTTGGAGGGGCCGGAACAAACCCTTTGGGTTTAGGGGGAGGGGGTCTGCTGAGGGGCGGTGGTCCTTTGGAAATATCCTGGACTTCTCTTAGAGCAGGAGGAGGCTTGAGCTCGGTCGGGCTGGATGGGTCGGTCTTCTTTGGAGGAGGAGGTCTCCTTGGAACCATGGTCGGGGGTCTCTGTGGGGGTTCCTTGTGGGGAGGCACTGCTGGTTTTGCAGGGGGTGATGAGCTCTCCTGGCTATGACCATTAATGTGTTTTGGGGGGAGTTTTGGCTCGTCGCAGTGCTTACCATTGTTGAGAGTAGGGATATGGATGGGGGGAGAGCTAGGGGGTGCACTGGGATGGGAACTATTTACTGATGTTGAGGTGCCATTCTGATGGTTCACCTCAGAGCCAGGATCCGCAGGTTTTGACGGCCTCAGCTTGCTTCTCAGGTTGGTGATGTCTAGTTTGTTCTCTGCCGGAGAATCAGGCTTGGCGGCTGGTTTAGGTCGGATCACTGGCTTCGGCTTCATAAACACTGCTGGGCCAGCTGCCTCTGGTTTCTCCTCCTGCGCTTCTGCTTTGGGTTTCGGTGGCTGTTTAGGTACGGGCTTCAGATTAAACTTCTTCACCTCTTTGGCAGAGATCTTGTGGCCACATTCAAGACCCATCTCATTCCGAAGGTGGAGAGCTTTGCTCTTATCTTCTTTCTTGGTCTCTGGTGGTTTGTCCAGTTTGAAGGGGGCTGCTTTGGGTGTAACCAGCGGCACGATCACCCCAGGAGCTGGGGGTTTTGGAGGCAAAGGTTTGGAATGATCAGACCTCGGTTTCTCGGACACCTCCAGTTCAAAGCTCTTATTAATGGACTCCCTTCGAGGTGGCAGAGCTGGTTTCTCCTCAACTGGAGGGGCAGCTGGGGCAGGAGGTAAAGGCCCAGGGAAGGTAGGGGCCACCTTGCTGGCACTGGCCTTCCAATCTCTTAGTTTAGGCCGGGCGCAGGAGTCAGGGGCTGTGGTTGGCTCATCTGGTAAAGGCTTGGACCAGCTGTCATCCGTGCCTGAAACATTTGAAGAACCACCATCTTCCAGTCTCAGCTTCTCCATCTCATTGGGCAGAGGGGCAAGGAAATTAGGTCGCAGGGCATTACTGGTCTTCTTGTACTTGTCAATAAAGGTGGCAGGGGCCCAGCCCTCTTTGTCATCGATCTGGATGTACCACCAACCACCATTATTCTTCTCAATCACCTGGTAGGTAAAAAAAAAAGAAGAAAAAAAAAAGGGAGTAATTCCATTTTACTATATCACTTTAAATGACAAGACAAAATGTACACATCTTTATTCAAACCCAATGTTTCACTATATTCTTAATTTTAATACGACTTTAGGACATGCCCACCTCAACTTTGATTCCAGCTTGGAAGCTTATACCATCAGGGATTGTGGTCTGGAAGTCTGCTATGGTATAGAACTCTTCTTCAACCTGGGGAGCAATGGGCGGCTTTGGTAGGTTTGCACCACGTGGCTGTGGAATGTGAGAGAGACAAATAAAAGTTTAACCAAGCTATTTTCTATTTTCCCAACATGATAGAAATCCTCATTGTGTCAAATTGAGATTCTTAAATGGATCTCTCACAATGGTAAGATCTCTGCGTGGAGGAGGTCTGTGTCTTGCTCCCACTTCTGTGGAGGAAAAATACATCAAGTAAATCAACAATTTTGTAGAGTTTCACATTTGAAAAGCAAAAGTTAAATCTTTCACATTTTATTTTTATTCTCATTATTCATTTTACAAAGATTTTCCATTTGGTGTTGAATACTAGTTATGCCAAGTGTGGCTGGGCAATAAGACTGTAGCCTAAAGTAAATCACTACCTTGTCAAATGATTGACTAACACACAAGGATATTTTTATATACACTTTTTAAGTGTGTCGAGTAGACATTATGTTTTATTTACATTACAGACTAACAGCTTTGAAACATATTAAGTGATGCAGCAGCAAACCATATGAAGAGTGAAAGACGGTTCGATTTATTATCAATTCACTCACTAGTTTTGTTGTCAGAAAAAAACGAGAGTCTGTTTTCTTTTTGGCTGTTGTCTCGGTTCTCTTTGGCCGCATTGCTTTGTTGGTTCTGTTTAGAAAACCCATCTAGGTCATTGGTACTGGCATGAGCAGCAGTGCCCGCTGACTGCTTCTGGCCCTGGATGTCAGTCTTCTTCAGGTAGGAGGCCGGGGCCCAGCCCTCACGGCCCTCGTACCTGAGAGGAGGAAAGAAGTACAATCAATGGCTTCAGGTGAGAACGCTGGAACAATAATCGACTGGGTTGACTTTATGGGCAGTTTCTATCTTGAGATCCGTCAATTAAGTATTTATTTTCCTCGCTATTATCTAAGATCGGATGGCATGTTTTAAAAAACACATTAACTTGTCTCTTTTGTAAAACAAAAATATATATATATATTTTTAAATGTGTTTATGATAATAACTTTTCAAGAGTTTCTCATCTATCACTGATTTTATTACCTGATCTTCCACCAGCCCTCCAGGTTCTTCTGAATCACCTCGACAATCATGCCCCTCTCCAGGTCGATCTCATCTTGGTCCCTGGCCGAGTACGGGTAAATCACTGAATACTTCTCTTCTGGAGTCATGAAAAAACAATATTGTCAAATATAAGAACACCGTGCCAGTTTTGAAGATGACTGTGTATAGGTTCACGAATAGGGGAGCACAAATAAATGCTGATGTAGGGTAATGGCATGGGAGGCAAGGCACAACGTGGCACACTTGGATTACAACAGCTTGTAGCGTTTCAACCTTTAACTCTAGTTAAAATAAAATAAAAATCACAAACATTATTGGTATGCAGTGGAATTGTCTGCAACCTTTTAATAGAAAAAGGCTCAAAATCCTTTCTCCATCACAACACTCCCCCTGTGTAATTCAGGATGAGATGCTCTAATTGGAACAGAAGTGCATTGGTTCTACTTTAGCTCACGGATTTAAATGAGGCAAGGCTTGAGCAGCATGTTGTGGATGCAGAATATGTAAGATACACACATGTGCAACACACAAAACACACATACATCCTCCACAAAACATTGACCACAAACGGCACAAACTTGTTACTGTACTGGAAATGCAGAAATTTCTACTATTCTCGTGATTGTTTCTACTATTATTATTATATATTATAGATATTCTATGTAATACTACGGATCAGCTTTATGCTGGTTAATTGAAAGGTTTATTATTTTATTTATCAGATAGAACATTCACAATCCACTTTTCATGCAAGGATTTCATTGACATGCTCGGATCTCTCATGCACCAAACATTTCATGCACACACACACACACACACACACACACACACACACACACACACACACACACACACACACACACACACACACACACACACTTAGAATAGGGGGAGAAGAGAGGCGTGCGCTCCACCTTGCCCAAAACCTGTGCTGAATAGATCCCCTAAAGTTCTGCGACGACCCACGTGCCTTGGCAGTGACCAGAATCTCCGAGGCACTGACATCCCAGCACAGTAAGTGGGGCAAAATAGGAAGTGAACATTACATATGCCATCTGGAAAATGTTTTATCCTAAATGAAAGCATTTTCAGTATGGGTGCTTTTTTAAAAAAATTTTTTTTTTTTTTTACCCATTTACTGAAAACAATCCCTTTTGCACATTTTCTGTTTTTATTTAATTTTTTATAAATCATAGTGTCACCGGTTCCATCCATGCTATAGGGAATATTTATTTCCCTTTGATTCTCTTTTCCAGTCTGTCCGTACCAGCATGTTGGCGATCCTCCTGCACCCTGCTGCTGCCACAAGGTAGCTAAAACATGTTCTTTTAAAAATTAATTAATTAGAATTAAGATCAGTGAGGTTATCTCGATCCTCATCATTGTTTTGCGAATATTTAATTATATAGCTTTCATTACTGGAAGACTTGCATAGGGACAACTTGACCATACTTCATCATGTACTTGCCTAATTGCTAATTTAGTTGCTTCATGTCAGTAAAACGTGGATGTTAGAATGAGTTACTCCTGGCCTCTGAGGATTGACCTACCCAACAAAGACAGTTCCATACTATGTACATCTTAGGCCAAGACTTAAAATATGCTCTGTAATTTGCACATTGGCCTGCTACCCATCTTTGCTTAGTAGGGCTACCATGTGCTGTACTGTATCATTACAGTAGAATTCTTCTAACATCTACATTGGGGATTTTTTTATGAAATCTCTACCCAATTTATGCCAAAGATGGCTTTTTTTTCTGTGGAGGGAAAATACATGATACAGTCAATAATTTTAGTAGGGTTCACATGCCATTTTTCCCCATTTTTTCTTTTTTTTAATAAACATTAAACACCTGCACCTCTTGCCCACACACTGGCAGTGTCTTGGTTTAGACAAACATCAACTCTCCAGAAAAGGAGCAATTTTGTCACATTTGCTCCCCGGATCTGCTCATTACTGAAGCTTAACTACTGCTTCTATTTATACCTGGTGTCTGGGTGTGTGCTACCGGAGTGAAGCGTTGCGTCACATTTTGTCAAAAATTGCATAAAAGTAATGTTGAACCTCTACTAGAATTTACAATTCAAAAGGGTAAGAAATAAGTTACACATACAGTTAGGTTTGAGAGTAAATGCTAAAAAAAAAAAAGGGCCTCTTTACCTCCGAAACCTTCACTTTAGAAAATCTAAAATCTGAATCTGAAACAATAGCACCGAGATGGAAAGGTTTATGTACCTTCTTCCCCTGGAAGAGAGAAGTCATCAGGGTCATCCTGAGCCTCCAGGCAGGTGGCAGGGACCCAGCCCTGGGCATCATCTGAGCTAACAAACCACCACCCTAAATGAGAAGAATAAAAACACATTCACATACAAGATATGTAGATTGAATGCGATATCATTTAAGTATATGTGGTATTTTAATGTTAGAATGTACGACGGGTATTTGCGTTTTTTCCCCCAATTTCATTTCACAGGGAAGCTGAACATGGAAATAATCTGACAAATACTTATTATACACGAGTCAAGTTTCCACACAAACGAGCTTACATTTGGACTTCCCGGAAAATCAAAAAATTAAACATGGTCCACACAGTTCGAATGTTGTTCTTTACATGTTCCGTTTCTGATTTGTCTATTTCAGCCAGAAATCGTTGCGCAATCTAAAACTTGAGAAAAATAATGAAAGAGTTTATTGTATGAGGGAAAGAACTTACCAGACTCATTTTTCTCAATGACCTCGACCACCTGACCCACATGCAGGCTGACCTCAGAGCTCTCCTGCTTCTCATAGTCTGTAACTGCCACATACTGGTCGAGGAGGAGCGGGTCTGCCGAGGTGGAATCTCCTGTTAAGGGGAACGAATCACAACGGAGAATCATTTAGCTCTTTTCTCTCTTCCGGCTCCTTTGTCAGGCAGGCTAAGGGTGACATCTCAAAAAAAGCCTCCACTCAATACCCTCAGCTTTTCAGGGAGGATCTTTGGTAATATGTGTTAATGTGATACTAAATGAATGTCCATGAAGTTGGAATCATAAGATTTTATCTGTGATATATTGACCTTTAAAGTTTCTTGCATCTCAGTGACTGAAGGGAATGCGGCCTTTTAAAATGTCAGATTTTATACACACTTTACCGAAAAGCCAATTCAAGCATGGTCTTTTCAAAACAGCTAAAAATGCATATTACTGAACAACTCTTTTTATTTAATTCTTTTATGAAATACCAAGAGTAATTTCAAGGTCACCATTTGTGCAAAAAGCTTCCGAGTAAAAACTTTAAGCGAGTGGAGGCTTATCCAGAGCACGGAGAGTCACCCAGACATTTAGCAGAGGTTGTGATTGGAGAGATGGAGTGATGGAAACTGACAGAGGAATAAAGGGAAATTTAGAGAGTTGGAGTGAAAGGTAGGCATGTAGTGTAGAGGGTTAAGTCAATCATCAACATGGCTGTGACGTCCACACAGAAACAAACGCACACCATTAAGGAACCGCCACCAATGTTAGCACCAACAAAGCCTGGGTCAAACCTGCTGGAACAGATGAGGGCTCACAAGACAACCAGTGGCACACATTTATATCACTATGGCTCATTTGTTCTTTAAACTGTGTCCCTGATAGAGGAAATGTACTTACAAAATTTAAAACAAAATAAGTTTTTTTTAATTTTTTAAATTTTTTTACATTAGTGTGTTCCCTGAAGGTGCTGATGGAACATGTGAAAAACTGGGAAGTACAAAAGTAGTCCAATTCTAAATTGTATGGTTCTTGAAAACAGCCTAAAATACCATGCACATCCTTCAGTGAGCACCTGCACGCTAGACAAATGGGTTCAATTAAAAACAGCCAGATTTCTTTTTTCAATTGATATGAAACTGATTTTTTATTTTTTTTATTCTGTTAATCAGAAATTTTAATATCAGTATTGCAAAAATGTCTAAAAGCAGAACTGGGGGGGACACAGGTTGAGTTTAATTTGAAGCAAAAGGACCTCAGTAAGCTATAGTATGAGCAAAATACATTCGGCAAATGAATTAACAAATGGGCTGAAAATGATGTCATGAATATAATTCATGCCAAAAGCAGATCAGAAAGCGAGTTTACTGAGGCGAATTTAAACTTGGAAGATCAGCTTGACTGATAAACTAAGCCCAAGTACCTTTTGAATCTCCCTGCACGGCTTTGCACTGAAGAAATATTTACATGACCTCCATCTCCCTAAATTATCTTCAACTCTTTTCTACTACTATACTTAAATACAACCAAGAAATGAGCCACGCAGGGTTTGACGATCACCAACTATATTGTATAGTTCATTTTAGAGAGCCAATTCAAGCCCCAAGTCTTTAACAGAGCCACATCCCACCTGCCCCGGCCGGGGGAGGAGAGGGTTGGGGTTGGGGTTGGGGTTGTGGGGGGCGGGGGAAAAGCAGGCCACTAGCAACCCGCTGGGGTGTTTACACAGAGTGTTTACTACCTCGCTTTAGGAAAGTAGTCGCTCTCTCCACAATCCCTAATGGAAAGGAAAATGAATTGAGAAGAAAACGAAAAAAAAAAAAGAAATGACATGGATGCAATGTAGGAATATTAGATGAAGAGAGAGAGAGAGAAGAGAGAAAAGTATAAAAAAGAAACAGTAAAAACTAAGAGGTGGTTTCTATAAAAGTTGACTCCGGGACAACATTCCAGACATTTGAGTATTGACAGAATGTGTCTTTGTTCATGAAGCAAGAACGTTTGCTCTGGTGGAATCAATTATGCTTTTTCTTTTTTTTTTTTTTTGTGTAAAACTCTTTGACCACTAGATGGAGATAATGTCCTATTGTACTGTATACTACAGATGAATTGAAGACTTGTGTTCCTAATGAAAAGTCATACAAGTAGAGGCCTATAAAAAGCAGCAGCACTACAAAGAACCTGATTCTATTTCTCCTCTCCACTCTAAAGAATATAATAACATTAAATAACGCCAATCCCATTTTCATTTCAAATGCACAAATAAAGATGCGTCTTACCTGATTTCTTCTTTCCAATGGGTTCCCTGATGAAGAGAGGAACAGGAAATGTCAAACCACTGCAGATCTTAAGAGATATCCCTGACCTACAAATACTCTGATCAATATGCATAATGATTCATGATTCATTCATGATTCTCATGGATGTAACAAACGCTCTTCAAACAGATGGGACAGCAGCCTTAATTATTCCTTTCCTTTACTATTAATGTTTTCAGTTATTAACAGTTACAACTTTGTTACTTGAAGCTTTTCAGATAAACTTTGAATAGATTTGATTTGATCGGATATTGAATCGTTTAATTAGATTTTTGATTCGTCATGCTGCCGCAGCGTTTACAGCGATGACTCCAGCAAAGAATTAATAATAGTTGCCGACATAATTATCACCTGCTAGACCTATTAATACCCTACAGACTATAGACACGTGAGAAACTGATAGGCTCTCTCTCTCTGCATCTCTCCCCGAAGCAGGATGATGTGAATAAAAAGCCTCTAGAGAGCTGACCTCTGAAATTTAGTCTGATGTTAAATTCAATAATCTGCCGTGTCTGGTTTAGACATTAGCCAGATACATAGACCATCAGGCCTGGAGCTGAGTCAACGTCCAGATGCCCTGAAAAGTCAATGGTGGCTAATGCTTTAATGCTTAGCATCTCTCTCTCTCCCTCTCTCTCTCTCTCTCTCCCTCCCTCTCTCCCACTCACTCTGTCCGTCTCTCCCTCTTTGTTATCTAGATATTACTCTCTTACTTATTGGCCTTCCACTGCCTTCCTTTTTCCATATCACCTCTTCCATGTCTACCTAACTCAATCCCTTCCTCTCCCTCGATAACTTTTCTTGGCAACTACTGTATCTGCATTTCTCTGCATCGACACGAATGCTCTCAGCCACATAAAGCACTGTTCGATCGGCAGAGCTGTTAATTGCAGAGGCCTAACTCTCAATAAATCTATACCCATAAGCGTGCCCATTAATGTACTATAAAAAGAAATCCCTAGTCGGGCCAACCAAAGCAACACCAATAATCTGGATCATTATAGAGCAGCAGGAATGTGTGTGTACAGTATGCGTGTGCTTTGTTTGCTCGTTTTCAACCAAAAAGGTGAACCCAGGGTTACGTAATGCGCCGGACGTAGCCACGGACCTGGATCGTTTGCCTAATGTGATTATTTGACTGTAACTAGTTTATGAAATCTCCCACTCGTAAAATGTTCATGTTACTCTAAGGCTGGTTATGAAAAAAAAAAAAAAAGCGGCCAACTTTAATTTCAAATGTCACGGGAACACTCACATCAAGCAGCCATGGTCGAGTCATATGACAGCCGCTGCAGGGGAGTCGCGAGAGCGCACTCCACAGGTTTGTTGTTACACAAAAGAGGTGACGGGACTTGTTTCAGAAACCTACTACAGGAGATTATTATGGATATATTAACTCTGGGCTCAGATTGTTTTTAAAAAGCTATCACGTATTTCTACACCTGGAGGCAGACCTTACAGTAAACGGGTGCGTATCACAGAAGACTGGCACAATATTGATTTAAATGGCGAATTATATCCGTCCTCTCATAATCCCTCTCCATCTATCCTTACGCCCCCTTGCTTCACCTCAACTCCTCCTCCTCCTCCTCCTCCTCCCTCTGTCCTTGTTGTTGTTTCTATCCACCTCTTATTTCATCTTGAAACACCATCTTATTCCGTTTTCTTACTACCCCTATGATCTCCCCTACTTTCTTTTTTCCTTTTCTTGGCCCATCTATGTTACACCACTTCCTCTCAGACTCCTTCCCTTCTTCACCCATCTAATCTGGTCCTCCGACCCCTCTACTTCCTCTTTACATTGAATTACTCCTTCTCCTCTCCTCTTACTTGGCTGCTCTTAGACGAGAAAGTCTAAGATGTCCCTCTCAGTGCGGTAGATTTATAGGCCGTGATAAATCTTCTCGCACAGTGGCTGCTGTGTCTGTACACCAGCCCTGTTGTCAGTCAGCCAAACAACAGGCTGCACTCGCAGAAAGCAGTAATCCAATTTCAATAAAGACAAACCAAGGTCTTTCCTATATTCGTCCGCCTCGAGCAAATGCTCCCCCTCTCTCCTGCCTCTCCCAACACATGGTTGGGGTTTTGTAGGAGTGAGGAGGCAAGAGTCCTTGGCAATACAACTGGTGAACTAAAGAGTGAAATGTTCACCCCATAAAAACGGACACAGACGTTAACTCTTCTTGACTGCCTACTGACTGGACGTGCAAATAACATTGTCTCGCACCGTTTTATACAGCCAGTGGTGTAAGAACAATCCAGACCCTTTACTTAGCCTCTTACAAATCTGACGGCCCACCACCGGGTCTGGTCGTCATTGTGTCACTCAGGGGCTCAGCGATGAAGCACAGAGTGGAGATACTGGTATCATACATGCATATATAATATAATAGTGGACAGAGCATTTAGTCTGGTCTTACATTGATTTTACATCATGTCTATCGGAGTAGTAAAATGTAAGCATTTTTACAAATAAACCAACAACAAAATCTTCCTCAAAAATCACACACACAGATATGCAGAAGGTTTTCGTTTTTATAGGAAGGTTACAGAGGGTTATGGTTGTCACGCTAGTAAAAATCTTGGGATTAGAGAAGCATCATCTGCTGAGTGACATGTTCACACAAGTCTGATTATGTCGCCACGTGTCGGAGCAATAGAGCAAACTCGAGTAAACCACCAGACTGCAACATAAAGCAAACTTCACAGTGACATGAAATCCATCCACATTATGGATGACAATATGGCTGGTGCAAGCACACATTTCATATTCAATCTCCATAACAGCAACGTGTCCTGTTAATTGTCCTTGAGCAAGAACCCCCAGCTGCTCGCTCAGTTCAAGTCACTCCGGATAGACATTACCTAATTACCAAGAATGTGAATGGAAATATAGTGCCGCTTTCCACAAGATGCGTTAATAATTACATTACATGTTAGTCACTAAACTTTACAAAAAGGAAAAGTATTAAAATAAAATGTAAATCCACAATGTGTAGATTTGAAAAATGATCGCTGTCGTATCACGACTCTGCGGCAGACAGAAGACGCGCCGATCTAGCGACACAGTGAAGGAAGGGCTGAAAGGAAAGATGATATAAAATCATGAAAAATAAATAAAATAAAATCTACACACAGTGGCTTTTGGCTCCAATGCAGCAGGAGCTACAGTATCAAAAATGCATCGAAAAGTGGAAGCAATTCCACATTTTCACTCGCTCGGCCGTGTTGCCGAGTTTAAATGTCAAGGTGACTGTGGGGGACAAAAAGACACACTCATACCTGCACTAGGCAGGTGCAAGACTGTGGCTGCCTGAACCAACCGACGGTGCCTTGTGTAAGGCCATTTTGATAACCAAAGAGTTGCGTTTTTCGCGTATCCATGCTGACATGCTGTACTTGAAAATGGCAGCATGCATACTGAAGTGGCTGGATTTTTTCAATGTAGTATTGTTCACTATTGTTCTACAATGCAAAACAACATTAGGTGGATACTTAACGCAACAGCTCAAGTGACATCTTAGAAATAAATGAATTAGGTAAAACTTACATTCATGTAAGACGTACATTCATTTCTCCCAGATATTAGAGCACATTAACGTTGAGTTCAAATCATCAGTGCAGCATAATCATATAGAATGGAAGTTTGTAGTAAGGGATTGGGACTCAGGGATAGTCTCTTACTTCAATGACCCAGAATTTTCAGATCAAGTCTTGCAAATTAAACCCACCCCCCCATTCTCTCTACACGCTGGCTTAATGCCGTCCCTACATGCACTCGCGGCATATATCACAGGACTTATCAACTCAATTTCCTGCCGATTGAGGCAACTTCTTAACGCCCGGTGCTTCATATTAGTATGTGATGACAGAGAGGTCAAAACTAATAACTCAGCTGACAGCTGTTGGTGTAAAAACCATCTCCAGGGTCAAAATGCGAGCCCCACATTATGGTCTCTATAAAAACCAGCCACCCGTAACCTCCACTGCCCTGAAGGTGCTGCTAACAACACATTGGTAATCGAGGCCTGCGTGTGAAGTTACGTGCGTGTCAACGCGGGCTTGTTTGTGTTGGACGCTGGCATTCATTGCCCGCTGACGTCTTGGTTTTGGCAAATATAATCTGTCAGCGCTGGAAAGGACGCTAATGTGTTGAGTGAAGTTTACAAGAGACAGTCAGAGCAGTTCTACGCGTCTTCAGAGCAACCATGCAGCCTCAGCTGTCTGGAGCCTGGGGGCTGAACTGGCCTGCAGCTACATGCTGACATGCTAACTCAGCATTCAAAAAAAGGACCCATTAAGTGGGTTTTTTGTTTTTAAAACTCCAACAGGAAGTATTGCAACGCTACGAAGTCATATCCATTAGAGAGAGTAATGAATGCTCATTACTGGCAGGCTGGGGGTAAACGTTGGCAGGATGGGACATGACATCAGTCAGGGAAACAATGGCAGGTGTTTTCCATTGTATTCGAGCCTGACGGTTGTGTGTGGTTGTGTGTGGTTGTGTGTGTGTGTGTGTGTGGTACTTACTCCTTGGGTGGGTTGAGGTCTTCAGGTCTGGTCTCAAAAAACACTCTGACCTCCTCGCACTGGGAGATGTAGACTGGCAGCTGAATGAGGGCCTGCAGGCACAAAAGACAGCGGAGAACTTAAGTATCACACACACTGACAAGTACAATCACTTCACTACATGCAGAAGTCAACCAGAGGTTAAATATAGTGTTCACGGGTGTCTGGCCTCCATAAAGTCCCAGAGCAAGCAATTACTGAAGACAGTATTTAAAGGGGCTCTTCCAGACTACTCTACTGCGCAGGGATAAGTGTTGCAGTGAACAAAAAGGAATGAAGAACCTTCTTTTATCTAATGTATCTAAGGTCTAAAACTTTTTCAAACAAATGAACCCGTCTGTCCCATCAACTACCTTTATTTTATTGTATTTTATTTATTAATTTTTTATAGATTTCTCTATAAAAATCTGTATTTCTCTGCATTTGCTTGGTACATCTTGTAGGCGTGGATTATTTGACATAAACTGCAATAATGATGAACATATAGTGCAATTGAGCTTTTGGATGACATATATTTGAAAGCATGTTGTGAATGGACGGCGGCACTACAGCAATATGAATCAGACTCGCTTGAAATTGAGCTGAATTCAAAAATAAAGAACAGAAAAACATTTCTTCCTCTTAGACTAACACACCGATAGGATTGCACAGCCTGGGCAATATGTGCCCTTCTAGTTTCTAACATTATTTCTAGTTTCTTATATTTCTTGTTATCGTCTCCTTTGGTGTTCAATTTCAAGATAAAGAGCAAAAAGTTCAAAACAAAAAAAAAAAAAAAAAGGAAAAGAAAAGGAAGCTAGTCCGTTGTCTTTCTGCAGTGTTTTTCCAATCACGCAAGCTGGTTCTTCTCTGGTTTTCAGTTCATTGATCTGTCTCACCTAGCTTCCTCCCTTGTCTTATCCCCCTATGGAGGATCACTAGCGGCAGACGGATGAGCCCTGACAACAAGGCTGAAGATGAAAGACAAAACAGCCACATTCAGTTCTCTCTTTATTGTTGTGATCTCTCTCCTGCACACACGTCTGGTCATGGTATCCCAGTCTCCGATTCTAGCCCTTTCATTTTTCCTCTCTCCTGAGTCTGTGTTGTATCCATTTATCCTGCTCTTTCACTCTCTTTCAAGCAAACCACTAAAGGGCACCAGTGAAACGGATAATCACCTCAACAGCTTTCTGTTCCAAACCAGAAGATAGAAAAACTCCCGACAACGACCCCGTGGTGACTATCTCTCCTACAGCAGAGAGCTGGGCCGCTCCTTCTCCTTTTGCTGGCAGGCAAAGCTCAGTGCTATCCATCAAGCTTCCTCTGCTGGCCTATACCTCTGATTTTAATACTCCTAAGTGTTTCAGTTCTGTCCTTAAAAGAGAGCAGTCTCTGACACACACCGATATAACGTTGTGACTGACAGATACGGAATGGTAGCCAAAGACCAAGGTGCCCTTGTCCCATGTGCCACATTTGCCTGATCATACTTATGACCACACTTGCATGCAAACAGCTTGTGTTGAAGGAAAGCAATGGGACTACTGCCATGGACAACGTATGTGTTTTCCATTAGCTTAACACCACTGTCCCACCGCCCATGTGCAATACACCCTGTTACTATTTATTATTGTGCAATACAATCATGTGCAATACATCCTTTTTTACTATGCATTATTGTTATTACTGGCTGCTAGAGTATTACTCTCACATGTTCACTTACTGTATTATGCTAAACTGCTACTTATTTACCACGGTTGTTGCTTTTTTATCCTATTTTATACTTATTTTATGTTACCCTTTTATCTGCACTGTCCCTGTGCTGTTGTAACGCTGTAAATGTCCCCGCTGTGGGACCAATAAAGGTTTTCTGATTCCGAGAGCTGCGGAGTCCTACCTATGTTTGTTGATTCATGGTACACGGTTTACAGCAGCGTCATCGATATCGCCAGACTCTGAAGCTAAGTAGCTCATTTGAGAGTTTTTATGGGTGACCTCCAATTTTTTTGTCCTGAGGTCAGAGTGCATCCTGAACTGACCATCCTCTCCTTGGATTTATTCCTCTTCCTCGGTTCAGCCTGTGGGCCGTCCTCTCATTACAATTCTCCCCAGGGAGGAGACTGGAGGGAGGCTCAGGGTACATTACAGCAAATGGACTTTATGGGTGTTCTTTACAGCAGGCAGCATTAAGGTAATTGTATGTGCCTGCGCGTCTGTGTGTGTGTGTGTGTGTTTGCTCTGAGGAAAAATAGGTAATGGAAATGAGAGATCTATTTGTGCACTCCGATAAAAAAAAGGTCCAGTACATTGTGAGTGTATCTGTGCACAATACGGTCTCACACGTAGATGGTGATCCTCAGTTATGACGGTATATTTTTGCATCTGTTACATGTTAAAAATGCATTCACTAGGGGGCTGTCTGTGAATATATTTCATGGAGCATTTGAAAAGGAAAAAAAAGACCAAAAAAAAAAAAAAGGACATTTAAAGGTATTATTTATGCAAATAATCGTGTTTCTTTTACTTACAGAAAGTTTTTTTCAAATCTTTTGTATAGCGACAAATTAAATTGGAGTGGAAACTACTTAATGACTTGAAATACTTTTTTTATGTGATGCATTTCATCAAGCTGTGTGACCTTCCTAGTCATCCCAGCTCAGCAGTCTTACTCTTGGTTTATGCAAACAATCTGATTCCAAGTTCTTTTTCTTTCCTTCTTTCTTCTCTCCGACTTCGTTTCCTGACTTGAATAAATACATAAGACTTTACAACCAGGGAAATTCCATATGAGTCAGGATAAAGCCTCAGCTAAACAACAGAAGGGCTGACTCAGCGCTTACCCAAGAAAAACACAAAGTTTCACGTTGTCAACCTGGGTGTACACGGGGGTGGATGAAAATGCCATTTTTGCGCTAACAGTCAAGTTCAGATTTGCTTCAGAAGTTACTGCAATACCCAGAATTCACTGCCAACACTGCATTCTGAGATCCAACCTGCTATGACGCTATCATAGGATGCTATCATTTTTTAAATCATGTTTACCTTTATATGGAGAGTTGTGACTTTCCACTGCTGGATTTTTTTAAAGCAGTCTGACAACAGGCTGTATTCATTTGTACCGTTTAAGTAATATTTGAGGAACTTTGAGGAATTCTTCAAAGTTCAAAATTCACAATCTTAAAGACAGGTGCTTACGAAAAAGAACAAGAAATCAGAAAGTTTCAAAATCGGTGGACCTTCACCACGTAAGATTCATGAATCAAAACATTTTTTGATTTTTCTTTTCTTAGCAAAATCACAATGTGAAAATGTCAAACGTCACTCAGCCCTAAATCATTGGCTGTCAATCCAAGACCTTTTAACTCAACAATCAACATGAAAATGCAATCTTTAACTTTTCAAACATTTCAATAATTAAGTGCTTTGACTTCAGCAACGCCACCGGTGTAAAAGCTATTCCCATAAACATCCACACGCATAGACATGAACCAACAACTTTATCCATTCCTCCCCCAAACGCTTATTTTTCCCATAAGTGTTTAAAGATGTTGCCTACACCAGCTGTACATTCCTTTAACCCCAGAGGACACTAGGTGGAGTAGACCTGTAGATTTACTACTCCCTCCAGTCCTCAACATTGTTTATCATCCAAAAAATGATCTCGACTGAGGCTTTGTGATTTGTTATTTTCCATTCAGAAGTGTCAAAAGACGTGTACAGGGATGGTTTCATGAGGCTCTTTATGTGGAGGACAAGTGATCCCATGATACAATAATACAGTTGAAAATACAAGTCAGGGCTAAGTCAGAACTAGCATCCTCACATTTACCCTCTCAGAGAGACAGATGGAGTTGTGTGTTTGGGTTAGAGGCCCTCAGGCAGGCCTGTAAAATTTTAAAAGAAATTACCCAACCTATGGGCTGTGGATGTGCTGACTGGAGCAAGCTCAGCACCACCAAGCTCTTGGCCTTTGGCACAACTCTCTGCAGATAGTTACCGCCACAACATGAGATACGACAGCTCATCCTCCCTGATATTTCTGAATAACAGAGTGACTGTTTCACGCCTAAAAAACCCTGTGACTTTGCGGGCAACATATGGGTTTGGAGAGGTCCGATCATAAAAAGTAATGGTAGCGTAACAGACTCACTCCTCGGTTACCGCAGAGAAACATTTGGCATCCTAATTTAGAGAAATTAAAAAAGGTAAAACTATTGCTTTGAATTTATTTCAAGGGCACACGACTTTGTTTCTTGTTGCTAAGACGCTGGACATCAATCATAGTTTATTCATTTAGGTTGCTGCGGTTACACTTCAGTCAAATTATAGCAATTAGTTGTTAGCTATTGGCAGTTTTATGGTGGCAGTTCTGCTACAGTTGAGCCCGAGGCTGTACAGATGCATTTTTTTTTTTTTTTTCTTGAGGCCAAGTGATTAATGTCTATGGTAAAAAAAAAAATTAATAAATAAAAAAAAAAGCCATGTATGGGCTGGATAATGCACAGGGTTTTACAATATCTTTGTTTTAACCGGTGGAAAGAGCGGCAGCATTTTTAAAATGTTAAGACAGACACCACAAACGCACTACATACTCTAAAGTGGAGTTCATCGTGTCGTTCTCCCATCACCGCAACTTAACGGCATAAAGTACATTTTCAAATATCTTGTCCAGAGGGATCTGGAGGTTTACTGTACATTTGGGAGGGAAAAAGGACATCTTATTCGCATTTAGCTACACAGAAACCAATTTTGCCCATACACTATGTATCCCTTGAGAGAAGTTCTCTTTTAGTTTGTCTCCTTTAGCAGGGAGGTCAGAGTCAGCTACAGAGCACCTGGGGAGCTTTTACCACACCTCAGCAGGGCGTATGCCTGCTGTCACAAAGGCTTGCTCTGGGGAGTTGAGCATGGTGCACAGCGCAGAGTGCACATTTTCAAGGCAAGGGCAATGGCATTATTCACACACCTGTTCTGGGCACAATATCCGAGAAATATGGTTGTTATGCAAATCTTGTAGCGAGACCGTCGGGCTTAACTTTATATGACTATAACCGCATAGGTCAATTGGGACAGATGAAGGTATGGGTTTGCGATTTTGTGACTGCGATGTCCCAAATTTGTAATCAAAGACATGTAGTCAACCATAAATAAGATATTCCTGATATCAGATGGTCAGGTTGCTCAGTGTAATCCTAAAATGTGCGGAAAAAACTGCGACTAGTGTGGCTCATATATACACAGAGGGCATGAAAAGGTTATTTTCCATTTTCCTGTTCCTCCATGACTTAGTTGTCACATCGTGGGTGGAATACTTGTTTTCCTTTCCCCTGACCACTGTACTTTCTACCTTGAGTTTAGTACTTTGTGCTGAAGATAGAAATGCTCACTGGTTCGTCTAGCTTTCATGAACTACAACATACAGTATATGATCATAGGAGATGTCCACGTGAAAGTGCAGGACGGTCAACACTCACCCTGCAGTACTCGTTGATGGGCCTTAGCCTTTTCATGGCCACATCTCGGATATGGCTCCTCCTAAACAGGATCTTCCCTGTAACAAAAGTAGGAAAAACAGTCTTAGAATTCAGAAAAGCCAAACTTACAAAATCAGATATCAGTGTTGCTACAGGTGTTCCATGGATAAGAAAAATGACAGAACGTATTCTAATTATTATTCTGCATAATAAGCATGTATGTGTCTGTTACATACATGAAAACAATATTATTTATTATTATATACACGTGCTTTTTGTCAAGAGCTACTTTAAAAAGTTAGGAATCCACTGAGGGACAATAAGGACACAGCGGCTTTTACAAAACATGGTTAGTGAATTAGCATGCAGACACAATACAGTCGTGTCATCAATTACACTGACAGCACAATGAGGTGGGTAAGGAGCTAGGTGAATAGCTGGCCTTTTCAAGACATGAATAAATGATTTTGGGAAAGCAAATTATGTGTGCATGACAGCTTAAATGCTATTCCTCTGCTCTTATCTCTAGGCCCAAATAACCACAGGCACAGACAGAGCTGGGTCGCCATAACAATAACAAGAAATGGCTTCAAATAGGCCTCTTAAAAACACAATCGGAAATATCGGAGCCAGCATCAATTGTTTTTCCCCCCAATTTAGCTGCTGAAGTTTCTCCGATAAATTCACCGAGACAGCTCTAATGCAAACGTATAAGCTGGGCAGGAAGTCAAGGCTGTAACACGATCCTGAACACAAAAAGAGACATGGTTCGAGGAGTTATGGTATTTGTTTAGAGAATATTTAAAGCAGACTTGCTGAAACATGAATTTATCTCAAAGGAGATCGCCGCCGAGTAGCCCCCCCCCCCCCATACAGCTCCACCCTTTCACCCATGTTACTATGGGTGCCTTTCTGCTTCCTGGACCCATACAGCTCAAAACCACAAATGTTTGTTTTGTGTGCGTGTGCGTGTGCGTGTGCGTGTGCGTGTGCGTGTGCGTGTGTGTGTGTGTGTCTGAATGACATATCGATGAATCGACAGATACAGGTACACAGAGACCGCTTGTGATCGTCACAGTATCCGATTATGAATATTTATGCCCATGTGTTACTGCTGGTCTTTTGAATCAAGACTACAGAGAATAAAGATGCATGGAGGGAAAGACTAAATAAAGAAAAGAAAAAAAAGAGAGAATGTGTAATGAGGCGCAGACTGCTGAGTGGATGAATGTGTGGTGACTTCCTCAAAAGCCCTTAGAACTCAGACATTTTACACAATACCCACAATTCCCAACCCCCCCCCCATCTCTGTACTCCAACCTTCCCGTCTCTGACGGCAACCTACTAGCTGACGCAGGTGCGTGACAAAAACCACAGGAAAATCATACTCATACATACACACAGATGGTCATTTGAGCGAGTCCAAGGAAAAATGAGTGGTTTCTTTTGAAAAATTGTAGCGTAATACTTGTGGTTGATGTTAGATGGTTCTAATAATTGTTTAATATATTCATGTAGCCCATGTCAAAAAATTGTATTTTAACTAAACAAATAAAATCCCAAATCTAAAAACTTTATTTACAAGACAACATACAAATGAAATGGGACACAAAAAGAAAACGAAGTGAGACAGAAATTATGTAAAACTTGTATCACAAATGTGCACCTTGACTAAAGACTGTAGTAAAAAAGCTGTCCGCTGGGTTTATGGTCTCAATGGTCCGGACGCATCAATGGTGAGTTTAATGCGCCCTTTCAAATTTTAATGGACGTGTACCTGGCAACATCACTGTGAGAGTGTAGCTTACTACAATATCACTTCACTGAGCATCATTGCACTCACCTGCACTATTATCGTACTTAACGGACATGTTATTTGCACTATTTATATCTGCACAATATACTGCTGTTTGTACATACAACCTCCATTTGCACTCTGTTATATATTTATTACACGTTTAACGTCTGGATTTTATCATCTGTATGTAGTAGTTTATAGCATCACTCAATGCACTTTTTGTATATAATATAGCACATTTTTGCCCTTCTGGTTACACACTAACTGCATTTCATTGGCTTGTATCTGTACTCTGCACAATGACAATAAAAGTTGAATCTAATCTAATCTAATATAAATGACCGAGACTGTACATGCTGAGAGTGAGTTAAGAAACCGGATTTGTTTCAGTATTAATTTAACCTCAAGCTAAAACTAGAGCTGGCTGCTATGAATATGTATCTCCACCCTCTGGCCAATAACAAACCTTTACAATGTGATACTACATGAGCATTACAGTTTTCACGGAGCCGCCAGCATGGCAGTAGACTATTTTGTTCCTTATGACATGGTCTGCATGACCTGAGCGGCCTCATTTCTCACCACATTTGTACAGAGTTTGAGCCGTATAGCACTACGTGAGGGAGCGTATTAAAAAGGAGATTAACTCGATGAAGAATGAGAGAAGACTTTCCAAATCTTTGAAGGAGTTGGCAACATCTTGCGAGAACCGGCGAAAGAAAACACTGTCTGGACAGCTCACAAAAACGAAAGAGATTTGAAAGTCAACCCCTCGATGCCTACAGTACTGCTCCTACTACTCCTCCTCTCTCTCTCTCTCTCTCTCTCCTCCTCTCTCTGTCCCTCTTCCGCTTCACCCCTCAAACAGAAAGCTTTCTTGACGGTTTTCCAAAGCTCTTAGGGGTCAGGAGAGAAGCAATGACTCAACACTGCCCACTCTGTATGCAGGGCAGCTCATGGGTGCAGCCGAGAAAAGGGCTCGTTTTTTGGGAGAGAGGAGGGAGGGAAGGGAAGCTGCTGCCTTGGAGCCTTGGTTAAGGCAGGGCAGACTTTATGGCACATCTCAGCGCCAGCAGTGGCCAAGGGTATCAAGCAACTTTTGTTTCAGGGGGAGAGTGAAGGAGTTCGATGGACAGAAGAGACGGACATAGATGGGAACACAGAGAGGGTCTTTGTTACACACCTCGCATACAGAAAGCTGTTCACCTCCTAATCACTGGATTAACCACAGTCCTCGTGTTTATTCACCCTGTTTTGGCTATTCAGAGGGATTTTGAGTAGCTAAAACCTTTACATAACACCAAAGCCTTGGACTTAAAACATGGACTTTAGTCAGACTTTAGTAACAAAATTGAGGACATGCAGTATGTTGTCTTGGACTTGAGTGCTCTGTAACTTGACTCCCCAAAGACTTGATTTGAGAACTAGAGTTGGGGGGGAATCAAGTTTGAAAAAAATCAGACAATGACGAGTATGATTTGTATTGGCACAGATTTTGAATATTTAATGATCAGGCCTATGCATTGAAGGGACATTGTATTTCACATAACATACAACTGGATACGATACTGAAACATGAAACTTGCTTGTCTATGGAATAAGGCTGTTGCACAAACTGGTCAAACCGAAACAAGTGGATATTTAGAAGAAGAAGATATGACGAAGAGTGAGTGAAGAAATAAACCCAGGCCAATGGGGTATATATTGAATATATTTAAATATATATTGTTTCTTCATCGTTTCCGACTGGTTTTTCCAATCCAGATGCATGTACCTATACCGGGAACTGCCAGACTTTTGGTTATAGTGCCACTGTGGCACATGGTCAGGATGACTTGCTTGGAATAAGTTGAGACGACTTAAAGCAAGACTTGAGACTTTTAGACTTCATAGGAGCAAGTTGTCTTTGTCTTTTTTTTGCTATCTTTGTCTTCCTGGAAAGAAGACAACAATGAAAATAAATGATGCCTTAACTTAATTGATTTATCCTTTCAGTGTATATGCATTTGTCGCAGTGTATGATCCGCTCAAAAACACTGCATCGAGGCATGTGTGGTGCTTCTAAGAAGAAGCCGTGTATGAGTGTGTTGTAATTACTTTGTTTTTAGGCAAGTTGCTGACTAAGGGCAGACACAACTCCATAAGAAAGACAAGTCTGCTACTGGTGCACCACATTAAAGTACACAGCAGTGATTGCTTTCCCATGCAGACAAGAGATGAACATGCTATGAATGAGGCATAAGCAACAAGGTCATTCTGCCTTTCATAGGGGACCGACTGGGGAATGTGTTATTCATACCAACAGAAAAAAATATATTTGACCTGCCCAACATATTGTGGCTCCTACTGTGGCAGGCAGAAAGATCCCCAGACAAACAGATTAGATGAAAAAGAATGTAGTGTGGATATATCATTAAGAGGAAACGGGGGGAAGCAACCAAAATTAAAAAATTCATCGTCTACTTATGGGATCAGAGTTCATCAAATCATATAACCTATTTCATCATGCAGAGGCCCTAAGAAAAACATACCCACATTCCATCTTGGGTTTTGACTCATAGTCTAACAACCCCAACTTTAGATAATTGGCATCAGCTCTTCTTCAAAGGCTGACCTGCTGACACTGTCTTAAAGAGCATTGCTCATGGCTCTAGGGTAAACGGATCAAATGTATCATTTTTGTCTAAATGTCATGTATGGACCTATCAAAAGAATTTAGCCCCATGAGAGATATTCAGATGACAAATGGCCTAGAGATACTCTGCAAATGCCATTCAATCTTGAGATAACAAAAGAGTTGACCTATGGTAGGAAGAAAAAGTAATGGGTTTCTGGTAAGTTTTGGAGGTTTTTGAACTTATATATTGCCCTGATACAGCTATTAAATGTTATCTTCTACCCCCCCCCCCATTGTAATCATGTAGTTTATACAGCAAAAGGATGAAAATACAGAAGCCAAGGTTTTGGCAAGAAAAAAGCAGAAGAAATTCTGCACTATACACACATGCAGAAAAGCCAATTTGCTGATGTGGAGATACCAAAGGAGTAAAAACAGCTTGGGGCCTTCAACAAACTAGTCCGAAAAGAGAAAAAAAACCCCACTTCAGTGCCTTGTTAGGTTGGTTTCAGCCCACAGTCCAGACTTTTGCTTTGCAAGTGAAAGATTTTCTTGGCCGTCGGGAAAATCATGCAAATATTAAATTGGAATCCTTCTCAGAGAGGTTTCTGGGATCTGAGACTAGTAATGGTCATTCCCCCATGAGCAGAGATGATGTCTGTTACACATTGTGCCACAAAAGCAAACCGTTTCACAGTGGCTTTCCTAGAGGTCTTTCATTTTTGGTGTGTTGGAAGCTCCACAAGAGCAGTTTGGGATTTGATGCCTTCCTCTGAGGCACTTTATTGCTCATTTTCTTCCACAGAAAAAACAGGAGAGGAAGTGAAAGCCTCTACCGACACTCAGAGCTTCACTAGACGTGGACAGAACTTTTTTAGAAAAAATAAGTCTAGAATTTTATGGTCTAAAAAGGTAAAAACAAAAAAGGAGGAAGACACAGTCTAATGAACGTGAGAATTGGGAATAGTATCAATGGTCAGTATGCTTTATCTGACTGTTTAAGGGGGACGCAGTGATGTTATGGAAAGCAGAGGTTTTCTATCCGTCTTCCCCTCCTACTCAGAGTCCATCAAAAAGTTCTGAGGGTGTGTGTTTTTTTTATTTTATGCGTATGTATTCTCTCAATGAGTTCCAGACCTGCACAGCCACAAAAAAAATGTAAAAAAATAAATAAAATCCTATCCCCCGCTCACCCTGGTAGGGGAGCTGTGGGTGGGGTCTTTGGGTGAGGCTTTCTTCCAAACTCTCATAAAAGGATTACTTTCAGCAGGATCTAAATCTCAAACTATTTCAGAAGTTGGACGAGCACACCCAAAGCATTTATTCCAAACAACATTTTTTTTTTTTTTTGCCCAATCAGGTTTTTACACAAGATGATTCAGCCAGGACATTGGTGCAGCTAAGCAAAGAAAATGGCTCATAATAAATGTTATGCATTGTAACCATTTCATTTTATGATCACAGGTACAGTTTTCTCAGGTGAAAATGGCAGATATTTGACGAAGTGCCATTACTCTACTTAATTGTCTAGTATGTCTATAGTCTATATGCTTAGAGATCAACTGAATGTTTAACTAGTAGATGGAAAAACATTTTCTTTTTTGTCTCACAGAAACAGTGAGGTTATGGTCAATCCTGGTGGCAGCAGATTGTTCTGGTTGGTTCTTTTGTGTGCAAAATACTCTGCTTATTCACAGCCAGACTCACAGTGAGTCATTATTGTCCACATTTGAACCCATTGCGTGCAAATGTGTGTGATGGAGAAAAAACAGAGTGATTTAATATATAATGTATGAGTTGTTTGAGTATTGTCATGTGCATAGTTGGGCAACATCTTCTGCCAAGAACAATTATTGTCATTATCGTTTTTTTCATTTTTTTAAAATGTATTTATTTTTTTATTTTTTTACACAAGCTGATTAATCTTTTAATATTTGTCCAACTGACAGTCCAAAACCCCAAAAGGTATTGATATAAATAGGAGAAAGCTGCATATCCTCAAATTTTAGAAGCCAGAATCAGCAAATGTTTGGCGTTTCTCCTTGATATTACTTCATTTAATATCAAAATTGTTCTTCTGTTTATTAACTAGCCTCATTTGTTTGTGTGCGTGCTATGCATCTGTGTGTGAAAAGGGACCTTGGGGTGGGGGGGGGGGGGGGGGGGTTTGTTTATTTTTACCTGGTAGGAATGGAATGATCCTGCGCTTAGGGTCTTTCTGGCCTCCTTCCACTGGGAATTTGTCCAGCAATTCCATCTGAAACACCACAATTAATCAAGACTTATTAGCACATAAAACATTTACACTCACGCATATATACATAAACATGCCTTTTACATTACCCACAAGATAGCTCAGGCCGGAGAGGAAAGGTTCACATTTTTTTTTTTTTTTTTTTTACAAATCAGCAGTTCCTACAAGGAATTCGGCCAATAAAAAGGAAGGTCTGCCAATGATTAGGAATGTCCTGAGCAGATGGTATGGTTTTCCCCCCCTCTACTTTATACATTGCTGCAGCAAAAGGGGCAGTTAGCAGCAAGGCACCACTGACATAGTGGAACATGTCTGTTTTCATCATTTTCAAAAGGCCATAGAGCAGTGGATCACCACTTCTTCTTCATTATTTTCTTTCTCGTTACAACTCACCGTCTTGAAGAGTCAATCTTTTGTTTCTACTTTCTCCCTCTGACACATTGAACGATAGGTTACGGTCCATGACTCTGTCACTCGTGTCTCCTTTGTTCATGACTCTCGATGAAATCAGCGTGCTTCAAATGTTATGGTTGTTTATATACAGTACATATGTTTAAATATGTGTGTGTTGTGCATATGTGAGCTCTGCATATCCTCCGTCCTCCATGCAGCTGAGGCCATAAAATGACACCTGGGCTCAATGACCAATGAACTCGAAGGGTGCTCTTCGTCTCATCCCCGTTCTCCTTTTCCTAATGCACTTTTTTGACAGTGGATCTGCACATTTGTTTTGTTTTTTTTTTTAACTGATGGATCCTTGGATGGAGGTAAAAATCACATAAAACCTCCAACCAAAAGATTTAAGGTCAGGAATAAAAATACTTGGCTCAATTGAAGGTTTGTGTTAGGACATACAGAATCCAATACTTCAAAAACATCAAGAGAAGACTCTCTTATTCAAAAGCAAGTAGGGAAGTGACTTGTTTCTTCTGCAAAATGCATTTACATAGCAATACAGGACATACAGTTACTGAAACTTTAATCTAATGCTTTCTCAGTTGAAGTTAGTCAAGCTTTAACTGAAATCTGGGCAACACCACATTGTACGATCTTCTGCTCCTAACTAAGAAAAACATTATTATGGATTAAGAAGGTCTGCAGATGCAGTTAGAACTGGCCCATGTGTAGGCGGCTTTTCTGACGGGGCTTTTCACATAATGAGATTAATACCATTTCTGACTGTGGTCTGTTCAATATCAACCTGATAAAATGATATATATCAAGGCATTGCCCCATAGAGACATTTAAGGGTCAAAACAAATTGGCTCTCCAGATATCCCAACCATGGATGCGTGTCAACCCCCCTACCCCCACGTTTAATCTCACTGTACCTTGACTTGTATGAGACACTCATTTCTCAAATATGCAACATTAGCAATACAAAACAGGAATGTTCTAGAGTTGGTGCTTTGGTATGTTTACCAAATCTCCCAGTGAGTGAATATATCAAAGCAGCCATAACTGGTCTATTTTGGGCTTAGACGTTTCAACCAAAATATAGACGTCTGATGTGTAACGTAAGGCAGGTTTTGTTTTTGGTGTGGTGATCGCACTCATCCCGTATTTGACAATGAGAAGCATCGAGCTTGACGTCAACATGGAACATAACTGACTCAAAATATCATGGGCCTCCCCCGATCCACCTACTCTTAAATCTAAATCAACACGTGTGGGTAATGAGGCGTGGACCATGCGCATCACTGG
Source organism: Bovichtus diacanthus (assembly GCA_943590825.1). Classification (NCBI taxonomy): domain Eukaryota; kingdom Metazoa; phylum Chordata; class Actinopteri; order Perciformes; family Bovichtidae; genus Bovichtus; species Bovichtus diacanthus. Next base: position 5,458,770 of record CALSBV010011010.1, on the reverse strand, counting down.
GGTTGAGGATGCGAGTCATAGGGTGCAACATTTCATCTCCTCACAAGACATACCTTTTGATATGAGCGGTTATTATTCATTGGAGCTTGTAGTTGGGATAAAAATACTGCCCTGATACTGCTATTAAATGTCATCTTACTGGATTTTTTCTCTCCAGTGTAATCATGTGGTTTCTACAGCAAGTTTTTTAGCAATATATATACACTGTATGCGAAAAGCTGCCACAAAATGTCCTCTGGTGAATCTGAAAGAAACAATAAGTTGCATTGAGCCAACACTAACACAGAGACAGGGGAGGTGTAATATAAAGGGAGTTGATGAAGAGGTTATGGGAAAGGCAGAGACCTGGGCCAAATAGTATTTTCTATTACTTTTTATGGACCTTCTCAGTCTGGTCAGGTGCCACAGAGGTGCTGCTGCCATAAAACAATGCGTAGCATAAAAAAGGTTAAAACAGCCTCAAATCCCTTAAGTAGATAGGACTTGATACTGTTCTATTTCAAGGACAGAAGGAACAACTGTATGACAGCTTGCTATCGTGATCCTGACCATGTGCCACAGTGGCACTATAACCAAAAGTCTGGCACGCATCTGGATTGAAAAACCAGTCAGAAACAATGAAGAAACAATATATATTTCTATATTTTCAATATATACCCCATTGGCCTGGGTTTTCGCTGCTTCACTTTATTTCTTCACTCACTCTTCATCATATCTTCTTCTTCTAAATATCCATTTGTTTCAGTTTGACCAGTTTGTGCAACAGCCTTATTCCACATGCAAAGAAATTCAACAATCTCATGTTGACCTAATCGTTAAACCCTCTGATAAATGTTGCAAGCTTCAAATCGTCAAGCATGCCAGGAAAAAGATACTGGCTTTGGAATCCGGAATCAAATTCTTAATGGACGTTTTATTAACTCAACACACACTACCACCTCAAAAAAGGGCCTTTGATAGAAGGTCTTAAACTGGCCAAACAATAATCAACAAGCTGTCCATTGTGAAGAATCCAATGAAAGATAACTACAAAAAAAAAAAAAAAAAAGAAATCAAATAACATTCTTGGGTTTCACAAGTGACAGACGTGTCAAAAAAACTGGAGAAACTCAAACCAACCAAAGATGTCATTAATCACAACTTAGTCCTGGATTTGGTTGTAGAAAAAATGACATGATCATGTTCAATACTGTGGCAAGCCAGATAAGATTGCACTTAAAGTACTTCTCTTTGGCTGTAACTGCTAAAGCTTAGCATCATGATCATCAAGTCATGATTTCCCCCGTTAGACAAACAACAATGAAAAGAATGCCACAAACCCCCTTTGACAAGGAAAGAGGTGAATCGGTTCACTTAGTATTTTTGTCGCGTTGTTTTATAAACACACAGCAAAAAGGAAATAAGGAATTTAGAAAAAAAGGAGCACTAGACTTACATAGCAACAATCTGTTTGTCTTAAGAGTCAGATGCTTCATCATTGACACAGTATAAGAGAGACAGCATAAGCAAAGAGATGGGGCAGACAGAGACAGACACAGAAGAGCCAATACCCCACACGCTGTAATTGTTCCCATGTGTCTGGCTGTGAGTGCAGACACACCCAGTCTCTGTGTCTACTCTAAACCTTGTATCTACTCTGTAATCAGAGCCACTCAAACAAGAAAAGGCATCTGGAGAGAGTAAAGACGTCGCTTCAAAATACCAGTTACATCATGAGCCCAACATCAAATATTCCTTCTCTACAGGCAGGATGACAGGCCATAGTCGAGCTCCACATGACTTTCCAAGGCAACTCTGAAGTATGTTATTGTAAATGATATCCTGCCGCGTTCATTCCAGAAGGAAAGGCATGCCACATTAGTACTATAGTAATGTGTGCACATCGCACAGTGATCACAACAAAAGCTTACAAAAATGATTTGATCAGTCCTTGAACTCATCAGCTCTGGATACGTACTACATCTCTGTACTTATGCCAAATGCTGTCAGAATATTTTGGAACTGTCAAAAGTAAAATTCAAACCTTAACTGCAATTTAACTTCATTCACAACTAATTGACTTGAAGCTACCACTGGCCCGTGGACCCATTCCCCGAAAATAAAAAAGACAACATTCAGCAAAGCATCTGCCAGGGGAACGGAATAAGTGAAAGGGAAACACACCGTCTGTTAGAGGTTTTCACATCAGGGACCCGGGCCCTGGACGTGGACTGCCATTTAGCGCGAGTAGCAGTCGCCGTGAGTTGCAAAAGGCATTCCTCAACGCTGCTGATCTCCTCCTAAACCTGCATATGCGCGCAACACGCGCCAATCTCAAACCTCTGAACTGCACAGCCATGGGTGATAAAGCAGGAAGGCAGGAGAGAGGGTCGTACTTGACATGGTCTCCTAAAACAAAACGCTGATTGTTGAAACTTGCTGATTCAGAGACAAATGTAATCTTCCAAGGGGCTATAATTTGTCTAGTCCATATCCGCTTAAACCACATCATCAGTCTTCAAGTAAAGAAGATCTAAGACCCACAAGGCTCCATTAAATGAGTATAAAAGGCCAGAGAACAATAGGTGCTCTCTTTGCAACATGCCTATCTCAGTAGTCCTCTGATGCGTTCACACAGTCCACTGTACATTCATGCATGAGGTCATTTTTAACCCTTTTCAGACAACCATACTGTTACGCAACACCTCACATTTGTGAAAGGCTTAATTGTTAGTCTACCTATGAAGTAGTGAGAACAAATAAAATCATCAGTGGCAAATGTAAGCAGGTATAGTTAATGGATAGATAACATTTATTTATCTTTAATATGAGTCAGACCTCATTGTCCCTGTTTAATACTAACAGTACTACAATACTTTTTATTAATACTAAATGCTAATGTTAGCATATAGTAAACACCAAGGCCAATTTCTGGGGACACATTTCTGGGGATGATATCGGTGCTTAGTGTGTACATTCTAGATATGGTCTAAATAATTTCACTTTCAGTTAGTCCCTGTAGGGCCAGTCTCTTTTTACATAGCCACCTCCAGAGAGGCCACAGCCAAAGGTCAGATAAACAACAGCACCCAAGGGTCTGGTTTTGGCTCAGTGTTTCACTTAGTACAAGTACAAGTACACTTCCATAAATAAAGTGGCTTGAACCAGGATCTTCAATGTGAAAATGTTCTTAATAGTGGGTGGACAACATGAGAAAAACATTTCTATCATTGTATATGACATTTTATATTTGTCAATATCTTGTTATCGAGTAAATTTGATGAAAATTCAATTGAGAAAATAATACAATAATAATAGTTTCTGCTTAATCTGTTGCTAGGATATGGATAGCTACCTCAGTATAAAAACAATATTTGTATGTCAGACCAATTCAGAAAGATCTCACAATACGCATCATCCAACCCGACCATGTTGCCAGAAACCTTTGCAAACTTGTTGATTTAATTAGTGGAGGTATTTCGCCAGTTATAAGTTAGTTTGGCAAAAAACGTACACTATTTGAGTTGCAATGGCAGAGCGGCGCAGTTCCTTTAGGCCGTCCACACATGCTTGTTGCCTCTCGGGAAGTGAAGAAGTAAGATGTAACCTTAGCTATCCAGCATCCAGTACCAAAAGTGAACTGCAGTCAATGAGCCGTGGCCTGTAAAGACGACATGCTCCACTCAGTCAGCAGAGCCCGCGAGGATCGCCCCCGATACTGCACAGAGCGTTGTTCACTTGTTTTATTGCGTCTAATATTGTGTAAATGGCACCAAATTTCACAAAACAAAGGGGGAAACATTCCCCTTGATCCCCAGCAATACACCCACCAAGTGTAAAGTAGATCGGATGAACGGTTCTTGACAGACATCACAGATCTGGAGCCTATCCCAGCATGCCTTGGACAAGCGGCAGGGTACACCCTGGACAGGTCAACAGTCCATCACAAGATGTGACAGACAATTTCCAAATCTGTATCAATTTTATAGCAAAAGCAGATGGAGGATCAATCCGTTTCTGTTTGGTTTAGTGTCTCTCAGGCAGCCAACAACAAGTCATTTTCCTAAAACAAGACTAATCCCAATCAAGGTTAGTCATTTGACAGACATCTGCAAATCCTGCGGTCTAATCTCAAACAAATATAGCTCAATCACAGCCAATGGTTAGGGAGAAATAAAACTAAATAGATCTCCCATTTCACACTTAGCTCTCTGTTAGCCTGAGTTACACTACTGAGAAACCACTTCCATCCCAAGCAGTGATAAACAAACCCATATGAATAAGAAAAAAAAAAGAAGAAAAAATGCATGGTAATGTTTAGCGTCAGATGTTTGGTGTTTTGTATCAATTTCTCTGAATCAAGAAGAATGCGGTCTCAGTCAGCAATATTTCATCCTCATCTATCAAAGACCATTTCAGTGCATGAAATCATTTTTTACATCACACTTAATATTTTCCGACTGATCAATTTAGACCGTCGCTGTTTTCTTTCACAATATTCAGTCCACGCCATCTAGATCCGGCAAAAAGATCCAACAAAAAATACTGTTAACAGAACTTCAGTATCGTGTAGTAACTGTATCTTTCAGCATTTCCTTAGTAAAAACACATGTTTTCAGTTATTGTTCCTGGAACTAACTGCACCGCTTGAGGATATTTAAAGTAAATTTTTATTCTGAAAATGGCTGAAAATGACTGTGTACAAGAAGGAAATGAGCACATTGTTGCTCCTTGGTGGAACGGGCACAACAGGCAATCCTATCGCTCTGAGCAAAATAACCTGCCCCCCTTTAAAAAGTTGTGTTACTTCATTACTGCAGATGGAAAATATGCGACAGCTGTGCAGCTCTAAATAAGCAAGTACTGTAGCAATGTATTGCTACAGCTTTAAAAGGAAAAGTGTATCCTGTATCTAAAGAGACTGGGGATGCTGGAAGACCAAGCTCGTGAAGTTAAGTGGAAACGTGTGCAGCATGGAAACTGTTCTTCGTGACATGGAAATAAAATTGATGACCCCATGGCAAAAAAAACCTCTTCACTTTCCATCTTTCTGAAGCAACAGCTCAGTCTATTTTTGTTCACAATTCAACACACTGAAAGTGAGAGGAAAAAAAACTTTGCAGGTTTTGTGTTAAAATGCTAATTGTTCAACTCATTTCGCTCAATATTAAAAAGCTTGCAAGACTAAAATACATTTATGCATAAGTGCGGGTACGCATAAGTGTCTCACCATGGAGTCATTCACCAGTATGCAGACGTGGATACTAAACTCCCTGATGCTATTTCTGGGTAGCAGCTACACAAAGATTCCGACGTGGGTGTTGCAGGAAAAAAGTGCGTGAGAAGTAGCAGAATTATCTTGGGTGAACATACATTAAAACAAGTATAGTCTGCTTGCAGGCCATTTTTCTTCAAACACAGTGAAAAGATCACTGTCTGCTCAACACAACTGGATCTGGATTCCATCCAGAAAAGGAACTGATAATGTGCCATCTGAATATAAACAACTAACGGGATCTGGAAAATACAGACAGAATACAGACTCTCTTAACAAATGCAGACATTCTACTGAATCCTATTGAATTCAGACTGAGTGAATACACACAGGCTGTGGTCAAGGAAAAAAAAGCACATGTTGCAGCATGGTTGAATATCAGCTGCTTGGTTCAGCTGTGTTGAAGGGATGTGGTGAATAACACTTCCTGCTGGCTCCAAGGCTTTGGTATGACAAATGAAACTGCTTTTTTTTTTTTTTTTTTTTTAACAGCATCCGCTTTTCTCTGTTCCTATAAACCTCTCTTGGATCACGAGACAAGACTTCAGCATCTAGCCCCCGAATAAGAGATGACGGGAAAAAGGCAAGGTGGACAGGAAATAAGGTTACGAGAGGAGCTGAATGACTCAGCTCTATGTCACTATGGCCAGGCACCTGGGATGATGTGATGGATGATGCCCGATTATGTCAAACCGCTGCTTTACTCCTCATTATAGTCCAGAGCGTAATAGTTCAAAATTAAAAAAAATTTAAATAATGTTTAAAAGTATGTTTCAACTACATTCTACAATCAATGCTGACACATACAAACATGTACAATTATATCATCATAGTGGAGCTGTTGAGATTTTTAGTATTCCAACTCGCCACTTTTCTGTAAGAAATACTACAGCCTCAAGGTGGCTTATAACATGTCATGCCAAATCTAACAGGAGATAAGAGATCGCCTTGTAATCTCTCCAGCTGAGTTTATCTACATCTCCCTCACCAGTGAGAGCCCACCTACAGGCTGTTAACACAGCAGGAAGCAGCTGCATGGCAGGGAGAACGGCAGCGGGGAATGCCCCTGCTGAAAATATCTCACATATGCTCATCTGGTACAATGCCATTGATCCGACACTGTAGGCCTTTAGTAGGCCTAGTGTAACTAGCCATGTGTGCTACGGATGAAATAAACATGGATCTGATAATGTTGAAAGTGATTACAGTTAACTCTGTGTTTTATCTATATATGTAGGTGGATGTTTTTAAAAGAGGGAACAGGAGGGAATGTGTGCTCTCCTAGCACATAAACGACAACATTGATCCATTTTGATACATCAATTATTTATCCGCTGCTTAGATATCTGGATTTCAAAACTCATTTTCCAGCCCTTATTGGCAAAAGAAACTCCCCTCTCATTGGTTTTTGAAGGTTTCCCAATCTCCTCCTCTCTCTGAGTCACACCACTCACAAAGTCTAAAAAGCCTTCTTCTGGAGCCAAAGACATCAAAAGAAAAGCAGTGCTATGGCTGGATGATGAAACCGAATACCAAACACTGGGAATCTTTCCCAAAGCTTAATTGACTTTAGTTGCAACTTTCAAAACGTAAATAAATACTCTGAATTCTATATATTTAATTGAGAAGAGCTACAGAAGCCAATGACACATGTTTCATCAACCATTCTGCCTAAAATCCAGTCCAAATGTCCAGAATTGTTATTATTATTACAGAAAAACACACACATACAGCCCTAAGTAGCATTCTTGGATCATTCCTAGCACTTGTGCACTGATATACAAGATCTCCACTACACGTCTCCTCCTACCGTTTTAGGTTAGCCATTCATGTTATGAAAACTTTAATTACGAGGGTTTATATTGACACAAATAATAATGAAAGAGGGGTCTGTGCTTGTGTAAGACGAGTCAAGTTCTTTCACTGCTGCCGCAGGTCTTACTGATTGACAGTAGTTCAACAGTGGGCATTGATGACTTAATACCTCTTTATATGTTCTCAGTAAAGTGCAGATAACAGACCTTAATGTTTTTAGCCAATCTGTGTTTATTGCACTACATAGCTAGACATGGCCTTTTACTTTGGCATGACTTCAACAACAGAGAAATGCTACGATTAAAAAACAATCATGAGTGTGATATGAGGTGATCTATAAGTAAGACTGTTGACAACTTCTGAAGCCTTAAGTCAAACTAACGGAATTAGTAATGAAATAGTTTATATTTCTTCTGGTTACCATGACACTTCGATGAGGCATTGCAATTCTTGATTTCATTGCTCTTGCTTTGACCATCTTAATCAATTAAAAGCAATTTAATCCAATTAGGGTTGACAGTATGCTTTGCCTATATTGACGATGTGCTCATTAAAAGCAGTTGCCTTTCTGGGTTTCCTGGAATCCATGTTCTCTAAACTCAGACGTGGCCAGCGCTTCAGATCCATTACCTTCGTCAGACGACGAGAAACTAGGATCACTAATGAGATTCCCTCCTTGTGCAACACACACCGCCAGCATGACGTTCGAGAATGATTCAGACATTTCTGTGGTCATCGGCGCGGTCGACACATTCATCACTGTCCTCTATTAACTTCATTGGGACATTTTCCGACTCCTCTCGCACAATATAATTACCAGTGTCAAATGGGTGGAGCGGGGAGAGCTTGGCTACAAGCACCAGGTCTACTTGGGGACAGTGTTGTATGGAGAGAGAGAGAGAGAGAGTACTTCCATTCCTGACTTATGCTAGTCTTCACCGGTGGAAAAGCTATAACTTGTCACACTCCTTGCCCCCCCGTCACATACCAAGACACACTACCACACAGATACACCAGCGCACACTCACCTGGAGGTCAAAGAACTTGCTGTAGCGTCTGTAAATGAGTTCCGTACTGCCATCGCTCCAGGACACTTTGATGATGTAAACCTGAAAACACAAAAGACAAAAATAAGTGGAACATTTAAAACAAAACAGCTATTATTGTCAACCACCTGATAATAATAAATAAATAAAAATCCCTGGGGCATTCACTTCTGACTCATGGTGCCAGTAATTGCCAGTGCTGTGACTCTTCGAGAGGGTAGCGCGAGGAAAAGCAGACGGCGTGCTTGTGAGGCAACATCAGGCAGCAGCCACCGTCATCATCAGTTCACATGAACGCAATAGGGATATCCGATTATTTAATTTCCCAGTCCGCTTGCGTCACTTCCCGCTGAAGAGGAAGTCATTCTCCTAGATGCAGCAGATTTGACTTTGCTGTCTTTTTAAAACTGCAATTATTTGAGGAACATTGCCGCGGCATTAAGAACGGTGCAGCAAAAGCGACAATGGAAACATCCGTTCATTAGTTTAATTGTCATTGGTACTAAGTTGAACGATGCAATTCCGTGTACATTTGCAACTGTAAATTCCATCAGCCTCATATAATTAACAACAGTAAAACAGGTCAAACTCAGCATCCGACCAAAAGCATCTAGGCCTAATCATTGCCGTCTACAGGGAACAGACACAGTTCTTAATTTTGTTCTCTAAAGAAGAAGAGGGGAGAGGCAGGGAGGTGATTGGAAACTCCCTGGTGGCTCGCAGTGTCTGGCTGAATGCTGTTGGCCACTCTCCCAGACCTTCTGGCCTCGCTCTCTCTTTCAGGGCACTAGAGTCAGATATGGCCATGGATGGACCAACTACAGGAGCTATGTAGACCAGCAGGGTCTACATGCGGCTGAAGCCATAGCTCTGTGGAAGAAAGAGAAGGCTATAATTTAAACTATAAAAGCTTCTCTGGTCAATGAAACACCAATACTGGCAATAAAATGCCCTTATAGCTATAAGTCTCATAGGAATGTGCTTTGTCACGTTTTTTTCCTTTATATAGGATAGGTTCAACCCTGATGAGCAGAAGAGCTATAAGCTGCTTTTTGTACACTTAACCGCACCCCCAGGGTTCTGGAAGATTTAAGGTGTCCGGCCTGCCTGTGTAGAGAAAGTACCAGAAGCACAAAGCAACATGGGCTGCACCGGATAGCAAACAGACAGATGGAGAAGACACAGGACCTCGAGAACTGTGTGTCCTTGACCACTAACACCCACAGCGGTATAAGGTCTGTTGGTCCTTTTTAACCCAGCCATCGTTTTCACACATATATGGATGCAAACCAACAAATGCATACAAGCACAAACAAAAAAGGCACACGCCATGTACACGGAACTAACACCCACACCTGCGGAGGCCTTGGCAGTGGCTCTCACGGTTGGCCTTCTCGCTCATATGATGTCACATGTGTTACTTTAAACTGGCTGCGAGCACTTTAGCAGACAATCTCTCCCACATACGTTTATCGCCCAGAATGATAAAAGCTCCATTGTTTAAGAATTGCAGAAGGAAAGCAATGGGTCTTTGTCTTTTATACATTCTTGCCTCCCACACTGCTTTGCAGGACCAGTGAGGAATGATTGTTGAAACCAGAAAAATATCCACATATGGATTCTTCTTCTTCTCTGGACATATTCACTGTGACTTCACCTATTGGTTTAAGGACTACGTTCGTAAAGACTCGAGCTTGGCGTTTTGGCCGTTGCCATCTTGTTTGTTTGGAGTACAACCGAACACTGAATAAGACATTTGAGGCAACCAAATAGTTATGATTAACTTCCATGAACTGATAATATTGGGTTTTAAATATACTGTTTAAAAGGGTTAAAGTTGTAAGACAAACACCGACCGGACAACAACGAGGTAGCGACCTGTCAATCACAAGGTAGCCGCGCCCTACGCTGCTTTATCATTTATTTTACTCCAAATGGGACCATCATTTATAAAATGAACATCATGCTGTATTGAAGAAGATTTAAGCATAAACTCATTAGGAACATGTTTACTGAGGTAATAAATCAAGTGAGAAGTAGGGCTATTTTCTCATAGACTTCTATGCAATCAGCGTTCTTCTTGTAACCAGTAGAGTCGGCCCCTGCCGCCCATTAGAAAAGGCACTTCCACAATGGCTTCACTTTGGTTGTCGCTTGAGTGAAACAGATTCCCTAAATCGGCACAAATACTGTATGGCAAATAGAGGGAAACTGTTAATGAGGTAATCATAGCATTATCACCTGACATTTGGATATTAGCACTTTAAATGTCTCCATCTACCTAACAGCGCAGAACCGAAGCTATTCTGTTTAAATAGTCTCAATAATGTGGCTAAAAGCAACCCGTTCAAATTTAAGTAAAACTCTTAAACAGACATAAAATAAAACTGTACAATATAGCCTGCCATACTAAAAACCTGAAGCAATAAAACTACAAATGCCACATGGCACACGGTTTGTAATGTTTAGGCCCTTCCCTTGTTTAAACATTGCCTTGTGTTCACTGGGATGACCTTAGAAACTCTTGTTAGTCATACTTCCTGGTTTACCAGTGCCCGTAAGTATGTTTTTCTGAGTAAATTGGAGAGCCTGAGGCATGACAAAGCTGATGCTCAATTTAAACTCATGGGGATTAGTCTGGATGTTTTGTGGACTTGATTGATTTGCCTATTAAAAATGTTTCTAATGGCACACACGTGGCAGCAGGCATACGAGAAGCACTGGAAATTGTTTTGTCAAGACAGCCGGTCATAGAATTAGTACAATGCCTATGTTCACTATATGTTCATATACACATGCCATACGTGCTGACTTTGCTGGTAGTCACTTGAATGTATGCAGAGTCAGAGAGGGTCAAATGTCACATGAGCTTAACCTTACCCAAAAACAACAACACTGACCACAATTCCTCTGCATAAAACTAAAAGTTGCTGGTTAAATCTCAGACCCAAACAAAAAAAACAAACAAACTGATAAACACCAACATCATTTGTCTCCAGTCTGGTTCAATAGCAAGGTAAATGTGAACCTGAAAAACACCCAGGAACAACTTAAGCGAGACTTTGTAACTCTTCAAGGCTGTCAAACTTCAGTGTTTATTGTCTTATGGGTTGCTGGGATCTAATAAATCAGTTTGTCCACTGATTGTAGAGCTAACAGTATTCATTATAAAATCACGATGAGTCTAAAAGAGTCTCAACAACAGTTCATTTCGGCTGGCTTGGTAAACTGTAATTTGATACTCTCTTTGTTTTTACTTTACCAGACAGGAAAGGGAGAAGAGCTGCAGAATAGCCTCGATCTGTTGCTCACTTTAAGCAGCAAGGCGCTTTTGTAGCGATAATAAATGAGGCTTACGTAGTGTTTGTTCGGATTTCTCCGTTTCTGGACATCCTGCACGGTTACTTCTTGCACGGTGCGCCGTGGCATGATGTCCTCTTCTTCACGCCTCCGTTGGAAAGAAAAACAGAATTCCCGGTTGGGTTTTTGCGAGCGATCAAACCCGGTTGAGAAAGTTTGCACGGCGACGCTTCTTTTGTCATCCGCGCCGCTCGGATCTGTGACCTCTGAATGCAACAAATGCTATATATTTATTTCTTTTTCCCGTCAAGCTGTCTACGTCCAATTTCCTGTCCAACGTTCAGACGCTCAGAAGCCAGAAGTTAATAGTCGATCGGTTCTTCGTCTCCCTCTCCCTCTCTCTCTCTCTCTCCCTCCCTCTCTCTCTCTCCCACCCCCCCTTTTTTCTTGTGCCTTGTCCCGTCCCGTTGACGGCTCCAACCAAACTCCCAGCCTATCCCAGCTCGCCCACTCCCATTTGAGCAACATGCACGCTTCATTATGCCCCCTGGACCAACCCTCAAGCGTCAGAGCAGCAGCAGAACACAGGCTGCAGGATCTCTCGGCAGCACAGACCTCACTGCGTGTGGACATATGCATCCACACGTATCTTAATGTCCACAACATACACACACAACTTTTCTTTCTTTTTTTTTTTTTTTTTTTAATAATGAAAAGGATGGGGTCCCCAACCACCGGGCCGCGGACCAGTACCGGCCCGTGGATCATTTGGTACCGGGCCACAAAGAAAGAATATAAAACGTGTTTTTTTTTGTGTTGGTAATATTTATTGTAAACATTTTGATGTATTATATATATATATATATATATATATTACAATGTGATAATAGTATAAATAAAGTGCATAATATAAAATGGAATAATTACATTTACATTATATATGTAATAATTCAATTATATCTTTTGCACTTTATTGTGTGTTTTGTGTTTTGAGGTGTAAGGGAGGAACTGTTGCGCTTGGCTGAGTCACACATGATGATAACTATCATGTGTGTATGTGCTTAATGTCTGTCTATCAGTCTTGAGATGATTAAAGTTGTGATGGATTCAACTGGACATGTGCTAATATTGTTCCAGAAAAGTGCTTTGTAAGTAGAAAGGTGCCATTGTTTCCTCCCTATTAATATCACAGAGTGTAAAAATGCAATTAAATATTTTAAATGTAACTCTAATTCTTTTGTAAGTACCTCAAAACTATTGCCAAATTTAATGTTTGCAGGTTTTAAAAAGACTAATGGCCCTAGTTTGAGATTGAACTGACAGTTTTGTTGCAAAACGGCTCCATCTTTTGGTGTGTTGTAATCATTACATTGATTCTGTATATGTGGCAGTTCTCCCCTATTCGAGGAAGCAGAGCCCTTGCTATAGAATTACATCTGATTAGCTGTAGTATTGAGAAAATTAAACACTTTTTTTTAATGACAAGTTGTGAAAATATGTGGCTCCCCAATTTAAAACTGTCACATCTTTCTTTTTTACTTCCAACAGGGTTATTGGAAATATAACCATTTCAATCAAAAGCACAAATGAAAGTAAGAATTTATTGCGTCATTCAAATATAAAGAGATTACGTAAATGGGGTAATACGAGTCCATGTTGAGGGATGAATCATTTTTCATACGAAAGGAAAATGAGAAAAGTATGCAAGAGGCATAGTTATTAGACATATTTAGTTTTGGCTATATACTCTAGAGGATGAAGCATTGGTACCATTGCATCATGGGATAGATTTTAAATGGGGTACGAACATTTAAGTGCCAGAGCTGTCAAATGAAAAATGTTAGAACTGACAAAAAAGGTCACAATCATCCTCGGGCATCAGGGATTATATCTGCGGGGGCACAGGGTCAAATGTTAATGCTTTCAAAAAGTGAAACATGTAGCATGAAAGATGATAGTCAGAGGTCATATTAAAGGTGAAGGGTGAAGGGTAATTTGAATGAGTTGAGGTTGTATATGAAATGTCACAAAGGTATAATAGATGAGAGGTTAGGGCAGCGTGCAAACTACACCATGATTTTTACCGGAGCTCACCTCCAGGGATAAATAATAACGATTCAGAAAGTTCCTTTTTGAGTTAAAGCGAGTGAAGTTTTTGATCTTACAAGTTTTGATGGTGATGCATGAATCCTAGATCAATAATTAGCCTAATTGCATGCATGATCCATGACGATGAAGATACAGAAAAATAGAAATGTATGGCAAAAATAGCATATTATCAATCAATCTTTTTCACAAATTAGTTCATGTCTCATTTGCATCCTGGGTTAGAGGTCATATGAAAGTTGAAGGGTCAGTGCCGTCACACATTTGCAGCTCCAGGTGTGATGTGATGCCGGAGAAGCGTTCCTGCAACGGCAACAGGTAGCCCAAGGCTTCTCCCTGAACCACCGGGCCCCTGTAGCGGTGAGGACGGATGTGTAAGATCTTCACGCAGTGCGCTGGATAAGACAGAAACACAAATGATTGTTTTGTGGATATTATTGCTCTGTTATCATCTGCCCTGACCTGTTGACATTTTTCTTGGGGGGGGATTTATGTGCATAGCCTTTTTCCTTCAACATTTTCAGGATATCAATCACATTTTTTGTAATAGAAAAAAGAAGTGAAGAAGAAAGTGCTAATGCCAAGAGTGACTCAATTCATTTCACCGAAACAACGAAGAATATCTTTTGCCAAATGGATACCTGTAAAGTCAGGTTGCTCTCACTCCTTTGCCTTCGTTGGGTACATTTGTGAGAAATGAGTTGAAAGAACGTTTCAGTAGAAAGCTGTTTCTATGATAATAATAATTACTGCGCTTGTTGGAGAAAAAGCAAAGGAGTTAGACAACGTTGGCGTTTCCCTCTCCAGGGGCAACTGCTTCTTAAAAGCTATAAATCCCTCTTGATGCATCGTATGCACTTTGTACAAATGTATAGCACACCGGTGTCGGTGAAAATGTTCTAAGACCACCCAGCAAATATCGAGAATGGAGATAGCTGGCTTATAATTGCTCGTTTATGAATCCAAATGGATCAACATGGGCTCAGGTCTGACCGTCTCCCTTTCTCCATTCTGCAGACAAAAACAAGCAAGCTGCCAACTTAGAAACAAACAACCTAAAAGTAGGCTAGTCTACAACATCATTAAATCCTCCAAGCTCCTAATGATCAGTGTCTCAGCATTAATGCGGCTACCATGGCGAGGTAATGTGTCTCTGTGATGTCTAATCATGTCTGTGCTTTACCCCGAGATGAAAGGAGCTGACAGTACATGTGTTGTTCTGATAATAGCCCACAGTTCAATTAGGGGTAGAGGCAGAATGAGGACTAATGATGTTTACTCATCACACCAGTGCCTTATCAGCTCAGGATGCTCTCAAAATAACACTCACTCACATATACACAGACAGAAATATACTGTACGTTGCGAAGGCATGTGTGCGCATTCCTGCCATGCCCCATCGACACAAAAAACACATAAACGCTGATGTGCGGCTTTGTTCTGTAATGATGCCCCTTAGTGGGGGTCATTACTCATAAACAGCCTTTGATAGGGTTTCACATGCAGCTGGGTCCTGGTGTTAGAGGCAAACCAAGAGTTCAATGGAGTCCCAGCCCCCCTCTCTAACACCTTGGCCAATCCCTCTACATCTAAATCACTTCTGTTTTTCATCCCCGCCTAACGCCTCCACCATAATAACCTAACGCAAACTTTCCCCTAGCTATGACCCCATACACTGTAGATTACATTAATCCACTTGCTGAGGTAACAATACAAGTGGCTTAATAAAACCAGGTTATTCATAATGTTCTGTTGTTGCAAATATCAGTATGACTTCTAGATGTAATTTCCAGAAAATTGCATCAAGCAGCATCATGTTTTGTTTTTTTCTTTCTTCCAATGAGCATCACAGCCTCACATAGTACAGTCATCATTAAGTAAGAAGGAGCTGTTGAAGGACAGATGTACTTAAAAGTCTTGACTTTAACCTTCTGGTTGATATTATGCATTATATGTATTTGAACTGTTTCAAAGACCGAATCTCACCGTTTTAAATGTGGATTAATAATCTCCAGAGGTTTATTTAGCTTGCTGCACTCACTGTTTTAAATACCGTATTGACATATTGTCCTCCTTACCATCATTTAGAAGTTTGACCCCATCATACTGATTCGCAGCAGGCTCTTTCCGACTCACTGGACCTGCCAAAGAGCCTGAGAACGGAGCGTTGACAATGCCATAGTCGTCACACACCAGGTCCACTGCTTTATGTAGGTCATTACCTCTGTAAGAGGAGCGGCAGAAAAGATTGGAATTACAGTACGCACACATTGTAGAAGGCCCGTTTCTATTAGTCATATTTCAAGGAGAGAATTTCTAATGTCTCTCATTGGATGCACTGCATGTCTGCCCAGCCACCCAGAGAAAGCTGGACTGATCATTTGGACTTTCTTGTCCCGTTAGTATAAATCATGATCACAGATTTGATTAGTGAACGGGATTTGTGCCGCGAAATGACATCATCTGAAATGATTGCGAAAGCTGTGACGCGTGGAGCTGCTGTCACGTCTGCCTCATAACCAGGTTGCTCACACAGCAGGACGTGTCAGAAACCACAGAGGGAACCGCTTAAGAGAATATGCAACACCAGGAATGCTGCGTTATCAACTCATCATCTTCTGAGGACTAAGCTTCAGAATTTGATCGGGAAGAATCACCTGAGGGAGTTGAAAGCTCCACAGCCGTGCACATCACATGCCCTCACTCTGTTGTTGTGGTGACCGGCACAAAGGACACTCCAGGCTCCAACTACAGAGACAGGTAAAAAAAAAACATAGTATTAGAAAATGTTATTCCAATACTTTTCTTCCCAAAACACAACATATTTAAAGGTTGCTGTATTTCATTCCAAAAAGGCCAAGCATAAAAATGACATCTGAAAAAAACAACAACTTTGACATCCTCTGAGTCACCTCATGTTTTATTCTTGCGGAAGCGAGAAAGAAGTGTCTGAAGTAGCCCATTTCTCACAAAGTGGAATTTGTAGTATTTGCATATGTGCTGCTATGTGTTGGCATTCATGTTGAACCGCGTCACTATACCTGGCATACAACATTGCCGTGTCTTGGCCCCTGAGCACTTGTCTTTCAGGTACCGGCCTGGGCAGATGTATCGGTTAGGCTGGCAGATGCCTCCCAGTCTCGTGCAGCTGATGTCCCCCTTTGGTCCTATGGGAGCTGTTTTACTTCCTGTCTTCTTGACCTTCTTCCTTGACGCCACAGCCTTGGTTCTTCTGTCATTGGCTGTTGTGGAATTTCTCTTCACCTTGATGCTACTGTCTGCATTCTTCTCAGGGCTTCTCTTCCTCTTGTCATGTTCTAAAGCAGAACTTGACAGGACATCTTAAGAGAGAGATTAAAGGTACTCAGAGAGTTAGGAGGAACAACTTTCTTTGATCAGGGATTACATCAAACTTGACTATATATTTTAATTTTCAAAACCGATGAGAGAATGCCCCGTAGAAATCATCACTCAAAAATAGTGTATGGTAAATACTTATCAGAGAGAATCTGATTTTACTGTCTGTAATTTAAAATACCAATCTTCTCCACTCAGCAGTTTGCAGTGCTGTTGAACCGTGCTGTGTCGTACAGATAGGCCTTCCTGTTATTTAGCCTTCCCTCATTGATATAAATGGGTTGGACAAAGTAAAAGAAACACTTGCCAGTACAACACAATGCAACAGCAGCACAGCAAACTGCAGCCTCCAGAATGAGCATACAGTTGAGTCCACACGTCTATCTGCTTATCTCTTTACAGTCATCACACGTTCATTTAGATTTTTGTTGAGTGTTGAGGTGGGTTAGAGTTAAGTGGATTCCCTTTAAATCTCAACCAATCACAAGAAATTCACATGAATAAAAAAAGAAAGACAACTAAATTACTATTCCCCCAAAATGTCCTGATGCTGAAAGCACATTTCATAAATTCTCAGCAGTCACACTAACTGCTGATTGCTTTAAAATGCCATAAAAACCCCTGAGATATAATAAAGAAAGCTGGAAAAACTTTAATGACTTCGCAGAACTTGCCTTTGATTATCTCCACAAATAACTTTTGTTGGACGTGGTTATTCATAACATTTTCTTAACATTTTAACAAAGTCTTTTATTACGTCTTAGCTCACCGCCTGGGCACACTGGGAACTGTGTTACGTGTCCATATCGACAGACAGAGTCATAGTTCAGTTATTCATAGTGTGTTTTCATTCTGACAGAATACTAATCATCCTGCCCAGACATGAGTCTTTGATCTTCATTAACTCTATTAACCTCAGAGGCACAGAAAATATTTCAATCCCGCTGCCCCGGCACAGGAACACATGCTGGGCTCAGTGATTGAAAGAAGCTGCTTATCACTAGAAGGCCTTAATGACTGGGAGAATGTCGGGCAGGATAGCTGGCTGTGGCATAGAAAAGCAATTTTCCTCAGCATGTGAACTAAAATTAGAAATGTCAAAGATTCTCTGACAAAAATGTAAGTTTGCCTGTTGCTTGAACAATATAAGCTTGGAGTAGGTGCGCTGGTGTTTTGCCAAATGGTTGTTAGTGCATTACTGGGGTGGTTGCTATATCATGGGGCTGCTAGGGTGTTACATACTTTACCACTGTTTGTGCGGGTTGTTAGGGTGTCATTGTGTCGTCAGGATGTGGAAAATTTGATGTTCCGATTCTTTGGTTGCTAGGGTGTTTGGCATGGTTGTTAGGGCATTTAGAGGCAAATCCACTGAATTCAAAACAGTCTCACTTTTCTTTAACCCGAGATGCTGAAACTCTCAACTCCTTCGTCTTCCTACGGGACCGAGACCACGTCTGACATTTTCTCATGACATTTTGTGTATAGTAAGTGTGCTTGTCAGACAACACACACTACTATGTTTGTACTTATTTAGTGTGCTCACTGTGGCACAAGAATTCACATTTTTATAACTTTTCAGTAACTTTTCGTGTTACTGATTTGACTAGAAACGTTTTCACACATGTGTTTGGGGCCCCAAAGGTGGTTCAGCAAAACATGCACATCATTAAAAACATAGATTTAAAATGTTTCTATGTTTCTTAAGACAAATTGAATAATAAAAATCTTAAAAAAAGGAGTGGTTGAGCATTATTTGCATTTTCCAGTAAATAGTGGAATGGAAAATGACCTGCAGTATGTGGCAGCTGCATTGTTTCATACTTCTATTTGATGGCAAGATATTCTGTGTGTGAGTGGGATAGGACACAAAGCACACAAATTAAACAGACCATTTTAAAGTAACCACAAAAAAAGGGATTTTCAGTTAGAGAGTATCAACAGTTAATCTAATCTAATCTCAATGGATTAATGCAAACAGAGACAGACACAAATCCCAGTTTTGATTGGCTGGCATGTGTCTATTACCTTCACTTGACATACATGTTTCTGGGTACCTCTCTCATGGAACTGGAGAGTGAGAGTTGTTTCCACTGTGTGGCATTAATCATTTTATCTCTGCAACAAGATGGCCGTATCATTTTCATGTTGCTCAGAGTCAGAGGGTGCCTTAAGCTTTGCAGTAAAATGCAATTATCTAATGTTGCATTAAGCATTCAATCATGCTTTAAATGTCTCATCCACCAACACACAGTCACTCCAGCAAAAGGCTCGAGAAACCCCCAAGGTTTATGTTTACAGGAGTTTACAGTCTCCTAATAGGGCTACGTTCACGGTAATCTCCAGGGGCAGGCAGATATTTATACACCATTTATTGCTTCTGTAATAGGAATCTTATTAGTGAACACTGGAATGGCAAACTGCTCTGTGTATGTGTGTCTATACATGCATGTTTGTGCCTGTGCATGTGTCTCTGTTACCTAATACAGTAACTTTACATAAATACTACCAGGCATACTGTATATGTTATGATGCATGTGTACATTTAGCATACAGCAGGCTACTTACAGCATACTAGCAGAGCTGCAATGAGACATAACCTCAACAGCATTCCTATCATCAGGTCAGAACCTCAGAAATCTGCAGAAAAAAACGATAAAAAACAAAACAAAACAGAAAACTTATTCCATCTAGTTAGCTAAGTGTCCCATAGGTGTCATGCTCATATAAAGCAGCAGGCTAATATGCATATTAGAGTTATGAATACAAACAAATGTTACCGTAAGTATCAAATATGTAGCGTCATTTCTGCACACTGACTCAGTTGTTAGATCAGAAGCATAGCAAATAACCATTTTTGACTGAATGCTGTTTTTACTAGGGAGAGAAAAGGCAACTATAGGTACAAGACTTACGGAGAAGCTGTAGTGTGGTGGCCGGCGCAGGGAGTAAAACACAAAGCAGCAACTGTTGGAAAACCAGCCCGCTGCGGAAGCTGTAGTCCCTGGGCCACAGGACGTTCCCCCACTGTCAATATTGATATTGGCCTTTAGAAAACACATCCATTTACTTGCTGGAAAAGGCTCACTTTATTGACTTTTGTCGCTATAGTGAAAGTTACATGGGGCTAGTTATTGGCCTCTGAGAAAAAGCAGCTGGAAGTATGGCTTGAACAAATATCCATCTGAAAATAGTTATTACCAACTGAGCAACAGCATTGACAAATTTCATTTTAATCTCGATACCAGCTGCGACAGTGGCGGTGGTATTGCTTTCACCTCTGTGAGTCTGTGTGTGCGTGTCATCATGGCAAAATGTGATGCTGGAGAAACCTACTGGTGCAGACTGCCAAAGAGGAGGGTTCGAGCACTTTGCTGGCCGTTTATTTTTCTGTCTTTGGACATATTTTGCGTCGCAACCGTGCAAGACGCAGTCAGGAAAAGTTCACAGATGTGTAGTTGAGAAAAAAAAAGTTTCGAAGAGTTCGAAGATGGGCGTGGGGGGCCATTGGTCCACACTTTACGCTGCTACTTTAAGTCACAAAACTTTACAGATGGCTGGTGTGAACCTATCGCAAGATGATCTCTCGTTTTCTCTTTACTTTGCAATATTTTTTCACGTCACAAAATGAATGATCATGCTCCATTACAGCCTCATATGACATATCATCAATTTACTTTGTCGAAAAAATGTATGATTGAGACTTACTGAAGCAAAAGGTTATTATGTATTTGTTTGATAACGCAGAAACGACTCTTCTTCTTTAAGCATATTGCACTATTATTAATATACTTATAGTTAAAAGACGTTCTTTAGAAGAATTACTAGGGAATGTAATAATGTGATGTTCATAATAGTATTAGTAAAATTAACATTAATGATAAAACCTATAATCCCCTGAGAGGGACATTTTATTACAGTTTTTCAAGTTATTATATTGCAACCGTTTCTGGAAAATGTGTTCATATAGTACTTGTTTGTTTCCCCAATGCAACACATAATTATATCAGCAATCTTTGTGCCAGTCCAAAAAGTCCAAAAAGCAACCGTACAGTAAACTCGCAATGAAGACTGGGACTCCTTTCATTGCACCCTTCCATATACACCCATTAGTATGTGCAGTGCAGTCAGCAGGCATAGAATTGTTGTGTCAAGTCTCACCGCTGTGTGCCCTCACGCTGTCAAATCCTGGCTTCTCCTACTTAACGAGACAAAAAAAAAAAAATCATTATTCTCCATGCATGAGCCTGGCACTTATTATGAGATAATTAGCTTTAAGGCCTCACACAATGCAATG
The DNA here is from genome assembly GCA_943590825.1 of Bovichtus diacanthus. NCBI lineage: Eukaryota > Metazoa > Chordata > Actinopteri > Perciformes > Bovichtidae > Bovichtus > Bovichtus diacanthus. Next base: position 5,437,598 of record CALSBV010011010.1, on the reverse strand, counting down.
GAAGTCAATCAATGGTATGAATTTGATCCCCTCCCAGTGGAAGGGTGCAAAGTAGGTATATGGATGAATGCAGTAAAGCTCGAGGGTGTAGGGTATTCAAGAGTGTGCTTTGTGCAGTACATACATGGCGAAAGCCGAGGACGGCAAATCCGATTTCTTCAAGGTTATGTGGCTGGTAATCAACTGCCACATAACCTTGAAGACATTTTGGGGGAAACTGTGTGAAGGCAATGTTTTTTTCCAATTGGGTACGTACAACAATGTGGAAGCCCATATAAATGTGTCGTTCTTTCAGAGATTCTACACATTTAATTATGTGCAACTCAAACATCCCTTTTGTTCCTTTTTTTAATTATTATCAGGACTTCAATTGTCTAGAAATGAAGGGTTATTTGATTTTTGTTCCCTTATTCATATTTCCCCTCATCTGTATGTCCAAGTGTATCTTGCTCCACTGATGTATTGTGGTGCAGATGAGGTCACTGCAGAATTTAAATGCTTTTATTCTAATTCAGAGCTGGATACTCTCTCTGAATTACAATGTACTGAGTGTAGGGGAATGGGCTCAATAGTGGTCGGTGGAGAGTTGAGCCTTTTGCAGCCAGACAGCTTTGATAATCAAATATCTGGCCGAAGGATTACACTGATGGACCATATGGCTTGGAATTTGAAAAGGAGAAAGGGAATTAGGGAGCGAGAGAGACCAATAAAAGACAGAGAATAGGGGAAGAATAATAAGAGATGGAGAGCGAGCGAGTGAGTGAGTGAGTGAGTGAGTGAAGGAAGGGAGGGAGGGAGGGAGGAGGGGGGTAGAGGAAGTGAAAAAATAGGTAGAGAGAAAACTTGATGGGGCTAAAAAACAAAGATGAAGAAAGAAAGACAGAGAGCCAGATAAACAGAAGACGAGAACGAAGCGGCAGAAGCTCCAGCCAGCCTGCATGCATCCTAAACACTCTCTGGGTGAAAGAAAGGCTTGCGACGGCTCTTTGAGAACCCTTTGATAAACATGGCTATTTAAATAGAAACACGCGCCACATTCTTCAAACTCCTGGGAGGATAGGAATGACATTTCACTCCGGCTTCTCCGTCAGTTAGTTCTGGCATTTCAGCGAGAAGGAGTAGAGATGCCACAAGTGTTTCCTAGCAACAGTTCGCTGCAAAAAGCCTCCTCCAATAACACCCCCCCCCCCCCCCTTTAAACTCCCTCCTTCCCTGAGATAGGAGTTGCAGCAATGCACCACTAGCCTCAGACCTGAAATACATTCTAATTCTCCTGACTCTCCCTCCCTCTACCTCCTGTTTCCTTCAGCAAACTGCCAGGCCTGCATCAAATGACTTTCAGGCCCCTGTCATCTGTAAAGAAAAACAGCACACAGTGAGGCTTTTCCCCCGTGAAGGTTGAACGCACGGCAACTGTTTGCAGACAGAATATCGAAAGAATGAAGTGATATTTCATCCTTTTACAAGCGGAGCGGTGGCTGGGCATGAGCCTGACTTTCACTCTTTCATTTCATTTTTGAGTCTTTTCTGCTGCTCAGGTGAAAGGAGCATCTCACCAAAAAGCAGACTTGTGAAAAGGCTCTGTGGTCTGTTGATGGCTCGGGACTGCTCAGCGGGTCTTAAACAGCTTTCTCAGCCCAGTCACACCCACTTGGCTCTGTCGATTTGTAAACATATTTGTGGGGTTTTGGGAGCAGGTTGTTTAGCCAGCCTGTGCAGACACACGGAGCAGCATAGGGCAGGAGATGGACTGTGCGACGCTGGTGGCAGCAGACAGGGGGCACCAAAGTCTGAATAATGTGTTCTACTAAAAGCATTTCCATGTCTGCCAAGGGAGGGCTTTCAAAGGGCGTTAGTGGATGGACTGAAGTCTGGTCACACGTCTATGTCTCTCTCTAAGTCTGCAGGGAGCAAAACAACAACATTTAGGCAGAGCATATCCTTTAAAGTATACAAATGTCAACCCATGTCCTCCATGCCTCTTGTGAATTTCCATGAACCTACAGTACAAGTTAAAAGCCGACCTGAGCAACAAGCAGACAACAAAGCAGAATGTGACTGGAATGTTAAAGCCCATCAGCCTTAAAGGCATGGGCTGGCATCAAAAGAAAGAGTTGCAATACTATCCAGATCATTCAATCTGATATACTCCAACAGATTTTACACAGCTTGAGATCCACTACACTTAGCATTGTTCCCAAAAGTACAAAATGGTATAAAAAGTACAGACGGGGGCAGGCATGTGGTTCCAAAACCCAGCAATGTCCATTTTTCCTCATTTATCATCCTATAATAATGTTGTTTTCTGTAATTAAAGTTGGCATTTGGAAAAATAACAAAAACCTAACTGTATCTTATCTTTTGTGTTCAAACAAAGGGCTGCACTTCATTCTGAATGAATAGAGCCCATGACCCAGCAAATACACGGCTGAAGGAGAGGACAAATGACAAAGTGATACTAGTTTTGTTGGAGAGCGAAAGAGAGCTTAAACTTCAAGCACCGAAGCCTTTGAATAGTGCAGGAGTGGACACAACCACAGTGGCCGATGTGATAGGCCAAGACGATGAATGTCACGCATGACACGGACAATCGTGTACTGATCAAAGCGCGGTTTCATGACTGATGGATCAGTGCAGAGCAGAATGGGAATATCAAACACAGTGGGGAGGTTGGCTAAATCATATCTCCTCGCTTTGATGAGGAGGAAGGCAGAGGTACGCAGCGGACGATGAGGTGAAGCAGGGGAATAAATGAATTAACGCAGAGCGAAGTCACTGCTGAAAAACATGGCAGTCAGCCGTGTCGCCTTCTCTAGGATCTGATCACACCGGGGTTTGCGTTGAAGAAAGAGCGTGATTCGGGTTCACTCGTTACGCAGCGGTGATATAGCCATGCAGGAACATATACCACAAAAGCCTCACACAGTTCAGTCACAAGAGTGCAGAATGATGTGACGTTCTGGATTTATCTGCAAAACTTGAAACGGGACCAAGGTGTTCTGTTTATCACGAAGCTCATCCCAGGTGTTAAATGTGGCAAAGCACCACACAGCAGCCGCTGGATTGATTAGCCTGCACTGTGAGGTTGCATTGATGAGTGAGCAACAAAGACGCCCCTCTTTAAAGATTGTTGTTAGGAGCTCATATAGGCAAAACAGACCCTTTGTAAGGGAGGACAATGCATTAAAGTAAGTTCAAAAAGTCTCTCAGTCCTATCCAGCTCCTGCTCTCATCCAAGCAACATCTCATTTAAAGTCTGTTCATTAAGAAGTACCTAATTACACCCACATTATCTATAATTACAGTGTTTTTACATCACACTTCCAAGATAAAACTCCTTCAACGCAGCTTCAATGTATAATTAGCCTTAGTAAGCACCTACTACACACATAATGAGAGAGAAATTGATACTAATACACCTGTCTACCAAGAAGGGGAAAACGTAGGGTCTATAAAGACAAAATAAACCTTTTAACAGGGATGATTATTGTTTAACTGAATACTACAAGTTGATCCCTTGGTGGGATAATACTTTGCCGAGCAGAGGGGTGTGAGTAAGCCAAAGAAAAAGGTTGATATGTCCATTTTATGTACAATCAAGGCAGGAGACTGTCTTGGGGCCGCAGAGAATTGAAGGGGCTTCCAAAGAATGACTGATTTGTCTTCACAGTATTTACAGCTAGAGCAAAATGGCCCTCCTAAAGTCACTGCTGCAATGACATAAACCTGCAAACCTCCCTAAAAAAGACCCTATTTCACTCTGTTATACATGTCTGCTGTGTTCCGTTTGTTTTGAAGAAGAACATTCAATCCTGACATGCAAAATGAGGAGTTGTCCTTCCGGCAGCCCCAAAAACAAAGAGAAGAGAGTGGAAGAAGTGGAGGAAACAGAAACAGGGCTGGGGGTGGAGCAACAACTGAGCAGTTTACAGGTGCTAGCGTGCTTTAGGAGTCTTTTATACTGAGTTATATAAACAAAATGCATCATTTATGCAACCCTGGGCTTTTCCCTTTTCTGGTTAAAGTTAAGAAGGGCTTAACTTCGGACCCTAAATCACCTCTGAAGAACTGTAAGACAGAAGGACAGTGGGATCACTTTGCATGGTCCCCTGTTGATGTCTTGACCGGGCAGAGATCTGTCATCTCAGGAATACTTTGGGGGTGAAAATGTCGACGGCTTCCTCTGTCACATCTTTCTGTAGTCGTGATGCTCAGGTTTTTGTTTGGCCAGAAGATGGCAGTAATAATCCACCAGAGGAAGCCACTGAGGCAGGCACGATGCACATTGCAACAGCAGGAATCTCATAGGTTAATTACACAGCACTCTCATGCCAGGGAATGTGATCATTCAAACAGTACCTAACTGGCAAGAAGAACAGAGAGAGATCAGGAGAGATAAAAAGAAAATGTGTGTGAGAGAGATAGCAAGTAGAGAAAATAGAGAAATCTTTCGTTTTGCTTGCTAATAATTGTGTCACTGTTTGCTTGCTAATAATCCGCACTCATAATGTTAAAGTCATTACAGTGTTGGGTGCCTCTTTTTCTATTCCTGTCCATATAATGACAGGTGGGACAGTTTTAAGCTCTGATCTTAAGAGGATGGAAGAAGAACTAAGATGTAATATGTGTTAACGTACACACACATACAGAGAAGTATTGAATCCTAAATGTAAAAACGTGTAAAACGTCATGCATGGCACAGCAAATGAGGTTGAGGATTCTGTGACTTGGTCATGGGGACATGGGCTTTCTAACTACTACCATTAATAAATAAATATTGAAATGGATGCAGATTACAATAATTGGGGTGTGATGTTGTTGATTTAAAGACTTTGTGCACCAAGAAATAAAAATATGCAAATATTTCTAGTACATAATGGCCATGAAGAGAACCCTTCCAAAAACAATGATGGGGGACAAAATCAACAGTCCTTGTTTTCTTTGTGCAAAAATGCATTCTTAGGTTTAGCTGAAGCTAATGTGAGGCTTTAACAGCTAGATTGCTAATTTGATTATATTGTATAATAAAGTCGTTTTAGTTCCTCTAACACAAAGAGAACATTTTTGTACAATAAAACTGCAACTTTGGAAGATAAGCACCTGATTCTAACTCAGACTGTTGCAGCCTCATGTTAGCTTCAGAATGTATTTTTGTAAAGAACAAGAATTATGGAAGAATTGTACATGTGGGCTTGTGAGTATTGTTAGAAGATAGACTCAAGAAAATGTGAACATATCCATTCATGGAAGCCAAAAGACATTTATTTCAATCAGGGGAGATTAGTTTAGCGACTAAACTAATGGTGTAGAGTCAATCTGGTGTCGATGCCCTGAGATGAGCCCTGATGGTGTTGGGGAAGGTTTTTGTTGGTGGTTGGCATTACTGTCAGGGTCTGGAAGCAGCTGGCTAGAGGTGTAGTTAACTGGATGGAAACGACAATGGCAATTATCACGTATGTGGGTCAGTTAGAGGGCTGGTACTTTTCAAGGTTGCTTGATTACATGAAATAAACAAAATGAGTTGACTTTTAACTGCCAGACAAATACGGCGAAACTGCCATGGGCTGCCAATGCCCACCACAATCAGTCTCTTGTGGGTGGATCCGTTGTTTTGTAAGTTCAAAGTCTTCCATGGCTGTAGCAGTTGGGGCTCATAAGTGAAATGGGTCTCATTAGTATTTTATTTCAGCATCAACATGATAAGCTGCATTATATCTATTTACACAATATGCTCAACTTGTCTCTATGTGTAATTATCTCTGCCAAGCTTGAGCCTGTGGGCTGGATCATGTGTTTGGTCATGTGTATGTGTGTTTGTGTGTGTGTGTCTGGCTGTCTGTCTGTCCACGGCTAATCGTGCATATTACTAGAACCATCAGCCTAATATTTTTTGTGTTCATTTATTGACTGTTTTATACCGTCCTTGACTGCACCTTCTCAATATCACTGAAAGGGGTAGCAAGTGATCAATAACTAAGATTAGGAATTGTTCCTTTTCAGATTTGCACACCTCTGTCGACTGAGTTTTATTTCCTCTACAGTATTTTTCATCAGCAGTGATGCATACGATCATGGCTCAATAGGGCAGTGCATAGTGTGTTGGCGTAGCAAGTGTGTGGTTGAGCGAGAGAAAGAGAGATAGAGAGAGAGAGAGACGGTTGCTGCGCTCACGGCAGACAATTGTTGGCGCTTAGAGCAGAGGGAAAGGTGAGCAGTGAAGCTGTCTAGCGGCAGTAAATGTTCAGTAGGTTACAGTTTGCCTATGAATAAACACTGCAAAAATACTCATCAATACCCAAGATGTTCCTGTGCTTTGCTTCCTCGCTGCAGGGCAAAAGTGAAGAGAGACTCTGTGGGATTTATATATCAATGTAATTTCTAAAGTCGGTGGTTTGATCCATGGCCCCTGCAATGGCCCCAAAGCCATCTGGAGCAATGTGAGTGTACATATGAATGTTTATCGCTCCTGATGAGCAGGTGGCACCTTGTATATATAAATATACCTTGTGGTCTAGACTAGGGGCTAAACAATAGTGGTTTGTATTGATTCAAACAAACATTGCAGCGGTGGTTGTTGTGATCTGTAATATACTGAGTGCACTTTACTAGTTTTTCAATACTTTTCAAAGGAATAAAGAAGGGTTGATAAAGAACTCTTACCAATTAAACCTAAGTTAACTTTAAGGTTAAGGTCAAGGCATGCGTTGGGAAAGTTAACTACACCTGTTAAGGGTAGAGTTTTAGTTTCACTTATCTCTCTGACCTTTACTGCCCCCAGATGTCTTTTCTGTGAAGTGCCACCGTGTCTTCACCCCATGATCTTATTGTGTAAAACCATTTCACTCTAAGATGGCGACTTCATGAATATCAAACTCTGCATCCAGCTGGAGAACTCTGCTGGTGTATGAAATATTAACAACTCGCCTGCTGAAGCTTTGATAAGACCTTATGATTGCTCGATAAAACTCACTGCAGCCTCTCTTTCGATTCAGTCTTTGCAAGCACCACATATAAATGACGCAAAATAGTTTCAACATTCCCGTTTGCAAAAAAACGCACCATAAAATAAATCAAAGTTTGGAATGGAGTGATAGACAGATTGCAATCCTACAAGGTCAAATATATAGATCTGCTATTGATCTGGAGTCCCTTAAACAATGTACTTTATATACTTTAAAAAAAATAAACAGTTGTCAATACAGTTGCTAATTGAAGTTGGCTGAATGTTATTTTTTGCATGAAAACTGCTGCAAGGAAATGCTCAATTGGTATTGGCATTTCCAGTAATGATGAAAACCTTTTCATAAAGGGCAAGAAAACGTGTTTATGTTGTGTTTCATAAACAGAAGAAAATATGTTTACATTTATGCACTCAATTGATGGAGCGGAACAAAAACGTGCAATTTTTCAAGATTGCTATACAAGATTATATATGTTCATAAAATTGTGGTCATGTGTGTATTTGTTTGTCTGTTTATATACATATCCAGAAAGAAAGAACAATGTTAAATGAACCAGAGAGCTAGGAAGAGAGCGAGAGAGAGAGAGAGAGAGAGAGAGAGAGAGAGCGGGAGAGAGAGAGAGAGAGAGAGAGAGAGAGAGCGAGCAACAATGTGTTCTAATAGGTCTGCAGTCAATAAGGGCTGGAAGCATGGACATTGTTAACAGGGACAATTAGTGTCACCACAGTCACACATAAATAGTGTAAAGAATGCACAGAGGTACCTTCTTTGCCCTATTTAGCACATAAAGCATTGACCAACTTTGTAAAGAAATTCAGTGTGTGTGAGAATGTATCCCAATTATCCAGTGCTCCCATGGTGGCAATGTTCTTTCCTTATCCCCATGTAGAAAAATTGTCTTTTGTCACTGGAATCACCAGTAGTTTGAATATTTTTCAGGATAGTACAGTCGGGTTGAAAAATCCATTATGTGATACGCTAATATACTGTACACACCGCCTCAATGTCAGAATTCACACAATGTGACACAGGAAATGATGTTAATTAGGGACCAGCAACCAGACACAGTCTTTGCTCATGGGATAGGTAAAGGACAATACTGTTCTCGTGAAGTGCTGCAGTCTATGTACTTCTGTAGTTCAACCAAGTGTCAACCCTAACAAGAAATGAATTGCTGTCTTTGTTACAGACATGCCCCGTAAAAAGATATGAATGTGAGAATAAAATCGTATTGTTTTTGAAGACAATTTTCCTGGTGGAGACTTGCCTTATTAAGGTTGGTGTCACTTGACTGACAGTAAGTATAATTGAACATAATCACAAAGCACAGAGAAAGATAAAAGATAACGTTCTGTCTGTCCAGTGCTCTCATTATCACATGGCCTCGAGTCTGAGCTTTTCTGTGGTCAAAAAAGAGGTGGATAACAATTAATTATGTACACAAATTAATAACATCATATGGCTAACTTTATTGGAAAAACCCAACTTATAGCCACATCTTAGGCATTTGGCAGACGTACCAAAAGCAATGTAATAGAAAAAGCGAGTTACACATTGGCGTTTCCCTTAAAAAAACACCCTTTTATCTTTTTCTGTCCCAGTTCTGTGCATTGAGGGCTATGTGATGATGATTGAGTGTTAACTAAAGTAGATAAAGGCTTTAGAGTTCTTTCGGAGGGGGAAAAAAGTTCATAAGGACAGAGAAGAAACTTATGTGACAGAGAAGACAAGGGTATTTGAGAGACCTGAAAGAAAAGCCAAAAAAAAAAAAAAAAAAGACTCTTCAATGAAATAACAAAATGCGAGGGGGCAGGAGTCGCTGTGTTTTGTGCAGTCCGATCCTCCTCAGTTAGGAGTGTGCCAGCGGATGGGTTGGCGGGGCGAGAAAGACACCCAATAGGGAGTGACACACATCACCAAACAACTCTATCCTCTGCAGCAATGTCTCAATCCTATTCTCCAAAACCCACTTTTCTACTATCACCTATCCAACTTTCCCAAAAAAGTAACTTTCTCCAACTCTGAAGACCGTGGTTTTCCTTTAGCGTTGATTAAAATGTTCTCAAAACCTACATGACTCAATGAAATGGTATTTGTGGCCACTTGAGGGCAGTGCAACAATCTGTTAATGCAACATGGACATATTATCACCTTATAAAGTTGGGAAATGTGTAAAAGGAAAATGTTTAAGTTAAATTATATTATTACTATGATTTCAACATTAAAATCACACTCCTCGTGGGTCAGCAAAGCATAATCTTTAAGAAAAGGAACCCCGAGATGAGAAGAGTTGGACTGGTGACTTACAGAAGGTACATGGTATCATTAGAGAAAAATAAATAGAACGTAATTCACGTCATTAACCAAAACAATCAACATAATTGCGACATACGATAATACATTGTATGTGTGACTTCTCCCTGTGCTGTTGTTCACCCAGGTCCTGTTCTGAATTTGTGCCCGGGGCCCATGGTCATGATAATTTGTCCATGATCATTGGAGAGCATGGTGAGAGACGGTGGAGTTTATTTGAAGAAAAATAAATTAAAGTTGGCAACTGACCCATATAAAAATAAAAAATTAGCAGTAATGCCCTGTCTATTGAGATTCAACCTCCTAATAAGAAGTGACAGATGGAAAAACAAGCTTTATTAATGTCACCTTATAAATTATGAAATAGACAGTCCTAACAATTAAAAAGGGCTTTCCAGGGACGCACAGCTTGCTCCATTTGTGCTACACAGTTGGACATTTGATACATTTTCCATTCCCCAAAAACTGTTTAGGTTCTGGAACATATCTTAGTAAACATGAGGTTGCACTTTAGATTAAGAAATCGGTTCAAATGTTAAGTAATGGGGAGCAATGTCTTTGAATGATATGACAGTTTGGAGAATTGTGAGTGCTTCTTCTTAGTTCTCCTTTACTTCACCGAGATATTTTTTCTAGTCATATTAAATTAAAAAAAAAAGGTGAAATAGAAACTATGCTAAAATTAGCTTAGTTGGGAGACTCTGAAAGAAATTATTAGATTTATTACATACACTACATTGGGTGAACAGCAGGGAGACACCAAAAACAGGTCACTAGTCCATCTTCCTGCCTCCTGCCAGTTGCATTTTGGGAAAGGTTTCCGGCCATGAAAAGGATTAAAATGGTGGGGAAAAAAGAATGAATGAAGGAGTAAAATGATATTGAGATATTGAAAGGACGGATTTCAAGCACCATAAGACATCAAATCCTCCACAGAGGGAATAGTTAACTTGTGACTACTACATCAGTGGTGTGCACACACACATTAAGCTACACACCCATTCAGACATGCATGGTTATGGTGTACGCACAGGACAGTACAATTCTATCGTACGTTTGTGCTCTCACACTCAAACACTGAATCGCACACACACTGCCACACGCTCACACCGAAGCGTCATATCTCTGGTGTTCACCTTGACTTAGCAGAGGGCCTGCCTTCATAAATCCTTCCTTATCTCGGGTCTCAAATGCACCCAGATATATGACTGTGGGATCTGACTGAAATATGTAACCCTATCGGCAGCGGTGATGGGCACCCCCCCCCACACACACACACACACACAAATATGTACAGACAGAGGCCAGTGTTAGAAGAGACGGACCTAGTAAAGAAGTTGGTTACCAAAGTGTTGGTGTCAAAGATTAAATTGTTGAGGTGAACATCTCCATGGTAACATAGAAACCTACAAAGACTGTGAAGGTTCGACTGTCTTGATAGAGCCATTGTTGGTGTTGGGAAAGTGACTTGATTGATATCATCAATTACTCATTAATTATTGAAAAAGTAATTGATTACTTTACTTATTACTCGACAGCAAAAGCAATTAGTTATATTCCCTGTTACTTTACTTTTGTTAGCTTAGTCAAAGGTGCCTTTAAACACCTCCAAATGCTCTACAGCCGCCACACATCTTCTGCCTTTAACACGTGTATTAATAGAAAACAAGACATGTATATAATTATATATATGTTTTGGAAGCATTCCCTGACCATCACTCGTTAGCTTGATTTTACCCCCAGTGCAGGTGCGGGGTTCACACACCCTCCAACTCTGAAGAAGGTGATTCCTGATTGTAGGCTTATCAGTGGGTAACCTTGGCAAGCCAGCTAAGAGCACACAACATTTTGGTCACAACAACTTTTGGTCGTGGCTAGCAACTTTCCCCCCCACCTCCAGACCCTGCACAAAGCTAGCATGTACCACTAAATCTCTTAGAGATAGACCAAACTGTTATCAACCATTCATCAACTCTATACTGTATATGTGTTACGAGAAAAAGTAATCACAATACCGTCCTGCCCACTACTGCTTTAAACTGGCCCCATTGACTCTTACTTTTTACATGCATGGCTGCATTGATGATACCCTCTGGCTCTTTCCATAATAATACAAATTTAAGAAATATACAGTAACTATTGCTGTGGTACCCCATCTGTTTCTACTACATACATTCATTTTGTGTTAACACTCACAAACACATTTCTCAAGCGTGTGTTTTCATATATATATACCCATGGGTTATTTGAGTTGATACCTTAGAGGTATCGAGTACCAACACCCAGCCCTCGAAGGCTGTGAAGGATGAAGTAACTCAGAAGTTCCAAAACTCTTCCAGAGTCATATCTTATCATATCCCGCATACCTGCATACATTAGTATACAGACAACCTGTCGGCCAATCAAACAGACAGTTACACAGTCATCTCTCTTTAACATCCTTCTCCCTTAAGGCTTGTACTAACAACCCTCTAGACAGAAAGGAGTAGATGGAATGAAGAGACAGGTGTGTGACTGGAACAAGATTGGTGAAGACACCTGGGAACCAGAACATGTCAGTGCTTTGAGTGCTAACTGGCTGATTGCTTATGCAGGTCTTGCTGAGTATCCTAAAAACCAGAGCCATCATCTGGGGGGGAAAGAGGAAGAGAAATAGGGTGGAAGAAGTTTGTAAAGAAGGAGAGTGGTTGGACAGTAGAAAAGGGAAGAGAGGCAAACTGATAAGAAGTAAGAGTCAGAGGAACCTGAGATGTGTCTTGCCGAGAGGCAAAGAAAGTCCGAGCATTTTTCATTTTGAAGAAAAGTTCCAAGTTCCAAGGGCAGGGAAAGAGGGGATTGGAGCTGGAAAAAGAAAGAGGTGAACATTGGATGTGCACAGAGGGCATGCAAGGAGAGCCTTTTCAGAGCGGCAAATCACTGAGGGATAAGAGGAGAAGGAACATGGCTAGAACACCAAGGTTGGAGCCCTGGCCTCCAGAGGGACAACCCGCCTGCAGAGCAAAGCCATTGGGCATTGATACTGCGCCTTCCATGATTAATAGAGCTGTCACTTATGACAAATGCAGCACTGTGTACGTGACCTACTTCAAGATAGCAGAAACGCAACATTCTTCCTTCTTATGACCCCCCACCCCCCACCCCTTGTTAAAAAAGGAGGACCAACTACTCCTTCTACAACTCCTCTGCTTTCTTGTTGTTGGAGTTCTTCCATTGTCCTGTCTTTATCTGGGTCTGTAAAGATCCTCTGCGCTGAAAACGGGCCTGTCTCTTTCCTGTGACTGCAGAAGGACTGTCCAGGGTAGGACATTAATGAGTATTTGTGACAATCCCTTAAGTGTATTCAAGACAGTGGGCCAAACAGGGCAGATGTTCTGTGTCAGAGTCAAGCACCTTGTACGACACCTGATGGGTCACCGGCAAAAAGTGCGTGGTTATTAAACCCGCAATAATAATAATAATAACCCAGGTACGTGTAGAAATATACAGTTTTTTTACACACATTGCATCTGCATCATTAGAAATTGCAGATGTTTAGTGCATACCTGCTACTGTACTAATGAAAAGGACATCATGCATTCTACCACTAAGGGTCCCCAAGCAAAACTGGGCCTCCCCCTCTCTGTGCAATGTGTACAGTTTTTCTATGGTGGCATTCGACTTAGTTTGCTGTTTAGTCATTTGATTAAACACATTCATTTAGGATCAGAGTGTTAAAATCTCTTAAGCTTGTGTTAACCATCAACTTTATTTCCATCATCTATTTGCTCACGAAAACACAGAAGGCCGAAGAACAACTTCCCAACTCAGGAAATGGAACTATCTGAGGAGCATGTGAATGCAGCCTTGACCTTGACCTTGGTCCGCGCTCTCCACTCTAGTCAATACTTATTTTAAACCTTTATTGTCTCTGGGTTACACTTGCATTTGCTTACTGTAAACTGCCTATGCCAGCAGCTGGCTCTGAGCCTATTTATTTGATAAATGTCTTCAAGGCAGGCAGAATTGATTTAAAGATAACTATGGGAAATGGGTCGGATCTGGTATTGATATTACATGGCAAAACTGGACCCGTATCTGTGTTCTGCGCCACAAGCCTAAGGTGAGCTTCTCAGAGGAAGCAGCCTTTTTCACGAGTCATAAATAGGGCCTGTAACTTTTAGGTTTTGCCCCAATAGGTGAAACTAAATGACGCAGTTCTACATCTATGTCTAGTTGTGATACCTCTGTGGCTCTGTGGAGTGCTTCTGAGCTCAGTCTCCCTCAGGGTCTGCCTGCATGGAGCAAAAACTTCTCAGCACACAAACACAATCATTGTCAAGAGCTGATATACACTTTTTAGTTATAACAATTCCTAAAATCTGGACAGCATATGTATATATATGTGTAGTATATTGATTATTTGTATTTCTTTATTTTTCTGTATCATTTCAGAAAATCAGAGGCGGAGAAAGAGTCTGCATTGTTCAAAGTTTTTAAGTTTGAGAGTGTGTATATATTCAAACTCAGCACCCTGTTGCAAAAACAGGCAGCCTCAATTGAACAAGCTGCTCAATAAGTGAACACCTCAAATGTATTCCAGGTTTGTCTCCCTCTCCCCTCCCAAACAAAGAAGAGTTGACTCTCCTCCTGGCTCTCTTACAGTCAAGATGGCGGCGAAAATAACAAAAACAGGGATTTATTCATCTTGTATCGTGCCTAGCTTGAGTCGATCATAGCATATCGGGTGTGCATTTAATCTGCAGATGCTCTGGTTCAAAATGAGACCAAACTTTTCTATTGATGTCAGTTTTTGAGCCCCGCCAAAATGTGGCCAGCGGCCGTTTAAGAGAAGTAAGGCGGCAGCAGTCAATAATGGCATAAAACACTCAATAAAAAAGTTTTTGCAAAAATAGTGAATAACCTAAACCAGGGCTTCAACATTTTTCAGGCCAAGGACCCCCAAACTGATGGAGAGATGGAGCAGGGACCCCCTACTATATATATTGTATACAGTTGTGTTTTATATCAAACTGGGCCTAGTGCCATGTATAAACATAGCTACCCTGTTATTGTGCATTCAATACTAAGCTATTCTTAAGCTTAATACACAGGTTCATATATTCATGTAAATTTGTGAAAAAAAAAATTGTTTTAAAAAAAAAAAAAAAAAAATTGTCTAATCAACCAAAAATGTTGCGACCCCCCTGCAGTACCTCCGCAGACCCCCTAGGGATCGTGGACCCCCTGTTGAAGACCTTTGACCTAAACCAGGTCCTTGAGCATACAGTCATAAATGAGCACAAAACATATTAGGCTGATGGGTCCAGTAGTATGCGTGATTAACTGTGGACAGACATACAGACATACAGACAAACAGACACAGACACACATGTATGTACACCACACCACACACGACTGAATACATTATATGAAAATAGGTTACGCTCGGCCGACATAATGATGAAAGAGGTGAAAAGGAGGACAGTAAACTTGTTGCTACAGGCCATTTACTTGCCTCCCCAGCAGGTTAGATATATGCAAATGGTCCCTTTTCACCTGGATTGCTTACTATAGCAGAAAGCACTTTATGAAGCTTTTTGTTCTGCAATCTCACAATTTAGAGAGATGCTAGATGGAAATTATTGGACCATGAAATCGTTGTCACCACATAAAAGGGGTCAAATATGGTGCCCTGCACTAAAGACACATATTAACATTCTCTTTGAGAAATAATTTTGTGTGATGTTGTCAAATACATAGTACACATGGAAAAACGGTGATGTGTCGAGTGCTTTGTTGTGTCCCAACGGGGAGTAAAGCATTGACAGCATAATTCATTACTATGCATGTAACCCAAGAGTGTGACACCGAAAGTCCCTTCACAGAAAATAAACATGACTCACAGACTGTAATACAACTCAGGGAGGTGGACTTTCTCTACACACATACCGAATCCCAACTTGACTGAAAAATGAGCTCTTAAGTATAACTGCACTTGAGGGTGTGAGGATCTGGAAGACAATAACACCACTGGTTGCAAAAATGAGATTTGATTTGGTTTCGGGAGACACATGTACATGATGTAGTGTTGTAAATGGTTAGAATACAATACACTGTAATTCTGAAAAAATATTCGGTTGGGTCATCAGACTTCCTTTGAGCCATGCAGAACTCACTGCTGTCTAGACAAGATGGACTCAGTGTTGCATCAGACCAGTCGAACTAAATTAAAGTAACATGCGTGAGCCTCTAGCAGAATTGAGGAGGTTTCATTAGGATCTGACTCTGCTGTTCATCAGCACGCAGGGCATCCAATTAAGGAGAATGAAGGAAAAAACCTGCATGACAAAGTAGTTAAAAAAGTTACATTACTCTATGTGACAGTGGCTTCACTAACAGCTGGGATATCCAGTCCAGTTGATTCCCCACTTTGGTTGTGGTTTGGGTAAGACAAGGGTCCACTTGTCGTGCTTGAAGTTGAAACGTATCACTTTTTGACAGGCTACAACGCCACAGATGCTCAACAGTCAAAACGGCTGAGTGTGAGTCACATAAATGTCATGAATGATGCCGGCTGTCAGCTGGGCAGCCTGTCAGTCAGCAATCTTAGGGCCGTGACACACCAAGCAGATTATCGGCCGTCGGTTAATGTCGGGCCGCCGACACTTTCCGGCCCGATTCAGCGTGGCTGTCTTTTCGAGGACGAAGACTGTCGGCAAAATTAATCACTCCGATTGGCTGTTCAATTTAAGCGAATCAGTGTGCGAGAAGAGAAACGGACGTGAGGAGAAGAAACAAACGACTTCAGTGAAGAGGTCACACACAGAGTCCATCTTCATCTCGTCTGATCTTTCATATACACGCATATTTTCACAACGACATGGCCACCTGGACGGAAGTGTTCAGCGAGAGTGGTGCGATAATGGTGGGCAACCTCTGCTTTGTGTATTATATTTACAATCCTAGGTGTTCCGGGTTACTATTTGTAATGACGAATACAGACTTCCGCCGTCCGCTGTTAAGAGTTATTTCCTCTCACGCAGGCGCAGAAAGTACGTACTAGTTTGCCGTCGGCTGTAGTCTCCAAATGCAACTTTTTGGCTTCTCTGTCCACTAGTTCTTTAGTTCGTTTGGTGTGTCTGGGCCTTTACTGTCAACCTTCAGCCATACCTTCTTAATTTGTCCCGTGCACACACCCTTTAATGTACCCCTGTCAGTATCTTCTTCACATGTGAATGTCTGCAGCTACAAAGGTGCATCCTTCTGTTGAGTGTATGTCCCTCTGTGAGACTGTGTGATCCTTGAGGTGTTTGTGAGCTCTTTTGGATGAGTGTGCGCAGCGATGGAGAGGAGAGTGACAGCTCATATCACCCCTCTCGCCAGACAGTGGGGCAGATCAAAGGCAAAAAAAAAAAAACAAAGAGACAAGGAACCCTCGCCTGGGTTTGCTCACTGGAGGCTGTCTGGAGCATGACAAGTCCATTCACACGTCCTAGAAGGAAAAAAGAGACAATGGGACATACACAACACACACACACTCACACGCACAAAGGTACACTGGTAGACATGGCAGATAAACAGACGCACAAAGACGCATACGCTAAGGTTGGTCACATGCTTTTAGAATAGACACACTTTTATCGACTGCCTTCATGCTCTTACCCCCAACACCAGGGCATTACTTTCCCTGGGCATGAGTGCTACTGAGGATTATAGTTGGCAATGTGTAATTACAATATTCTATAGTATATATAGTATTCGATACTTGAATGTCAGGCAAAGATAAGGAAGTAAAGAACATTTATAACTTCACTGCCGAAACCCAATTCCTCACCTTAAAAATGTCTCTTTACGAAAAGAAAAAAAATGCAAGTATTCTTACTTTGGAGGATTTTTCTGATTCAGCGAGGACACATCTTTCCTGTATGTGTAGAAATACCTATGACAATAAGTACAAAAACACATTCACGCTCAAGGAGCAGAATTATAGTCACAAATACCTACTGCATATGTTTCAATGCCAGGGCGGTCACAGACTGCAAATGGGTTACACTCACACGTAACAAGGCACATTGATCGATTTGACAGTGCATGTTGGGGACATGGCTGCAAAATTGATATGACTTTCATTACTGGCTGAGGACGAAAAGCAAAGGGATTTGGCTCCCTTTACTTGCATCTTCTCTTAGTTCAAACGTTTCTTTAGCCAATCACGCGTCCATCTCAATGTACCTGTCTTCTGATGTCCATTCCTTTCCCTTTTCTCAATGCTCAGTCTTGTGCCTTTACTTCCATTTCTCCTCTCTCTCCTCGACTTCTTTCGCCCTCTCTTTTACCCTTTACCCTATAATCCCTCATTTACAAATCTGTTCCCGTTTAATCGTATGAATGCTGTAATCCTGCATTCATCATCCACAATGCCTTTCACCGTACTAGAGTTTGACCTTTCACGAGTGAGGTTTGCATTGTGACTCTTTACTTTGGAGAAGAGCTGTAACCAAATACCAGTACGTAGACACACTTTAAGACAATACATGTTAGCGTGCTACATTAGGAAAGAAAGAAAGTAATGTTATATAAATGATTCATTATCTAACAGTAAAACTATGCATCAATGTTTTTACAACTGTGTGTAAAGAGCACTCTGTGCTCCTGTGGGTCAGAGTCAGTGGAGAGGTGTCCCAGATGCTGCTTGGGTTGTCTTCCACTACGACACACTGCACATGATACAATGATTATGAAAATGACCAGATGACATTTATTTTAATTCTAGACACCCCTTGTCTCTCAGTCTGCGGTGTCTAGATAGACAGTCTGAATTCAGACAGTTTTGCCCTTGAATTACGTTTGAATCTATTCAAAACATTACTGTGGATTGTTCCCCCCCCTTTTTCACTCCTTTATTTGATTTTCATTTGCATTTTCACATGGTTGTAGGGGTGCATGTGTGTTTGTGTACTTTTTGTCACATCTCTCAATTGAGAGGCTGAAAGCTTTAACCGGCAAAGTAAGATCGATAACATGATGACGATTCTAATATCTTACCAAGTCAAACACAAAGACCACAAACTTCTTCTCCCTAAGTGAAAGAAAAGTGTCCCTTTGCCCAACACTTCTTTGTGCCTTGACATGTATTGCTGGTGTGACATATAGCCTTGTGACGTTCGCAGTTTTTCTTTTCGTAACAGATGGAGAGAATTGAAACTCGCACACAAACTTGATCTCTGTCTCTCTGTATCAGTTGTCTCACATCATCTCTCTCTCTCTGCTGCTTCACCCTGGCACCTCCTTCAGTCTCATATCACAGGGAACATTGTCCAGAGCAGACAGGAGAAGCTGTCATGGTGCGTCTCGAGAGACAGATTGTGTTGGGCACTGCCTCTGACATGGTAAGTGGGTTTAACAAAGGCCAGAGGAAAGTCTCTTCAGCCATTGTAACTGACTAGCATCCGGACCAGAAAATGTGACTGTGTGTTCTTGTGAGTGCCCGTGTGGGGGTCATGGTCATGGGGGGGAAGGGAGGTGAGTTGAGAGCAGAGCTCGGTTGTAGGTTGACTCCACAACATATCATGTGTTGTACTGTGAATTGAATGATTCGAAATGGACAAGAAACGTACTGAGCAAACTCAAGTTATGAAGGTGAGATTGTGTGACAGAGGAAATATATTGCAGAAACCAAATGTTGACAGAGAGTTTTGAGATGTTCTGGATGCTGACTGCTCAGCATGACAATGTGAATTTGAAAGGGCACAGGGGTGTGAGGCGGCAAGAAAAAAGGGCGAAAAGGATAGGTAGTCTTTATTCCTCTGTTGCTATGGATACCATCGGTGTAAGATTTGGAAAAGCAAGCAGCCGTCAAATGTGCACTGTCACCAAAAAAAAAATTGATCTCATCATACTTTTAATACAAATGTGTGGCCATATGTACGATGGACATTTAGTTGCAAATGATTTATTAAGGCAGCAGGTCATTACGTAGACAGTTTCAGTAGCGCACCTGGGACTGACCAGATCTTAACTAACTAGATAATAATACTATTAACAATAGGTAATATTTCCATACAAGTCTGCAAGTAGTGGAATGAAAGTCTTCATGACAAATGTTCATATTAAAGTTTTTTGCAGGTCCATGAAAAATCAGATGTTAAAAAAAGAATTTGAATCACTTCCTCACAACGGTGGCTCATTCCAACACATTTACACATTACTCAACAATGAACTGCAATCTACCATTCAATAAATGCTAAAGTGATTACCATTAAACCGTGTCTGTGTGTGAAGGACATGGACCAAAAAAAAAAATGAATATTATAAAGAGAGTTTGATGATTTGGCAAGCTTTTATTCATGAATTATATGGAAATGAAAAATCTGTTCTCAGATTTGCTTTGAGGTATCAGAGAGTTTTACCTGCTTTGTCAGCAAAGTGTTTATCTGAAAGCTCTGTGGATACGAAGAGGAAACACTGCTTCGGGCCAAATGACATTCAACTTTCCTGCCTGGAAAACAAGTTATGCCAACATTTTATTCACAGTTTTCTATCGTCTCATTTGACCCCCAAAGCAAGTTAAGCGACAGTTTAAGAGCATTCTCTGGAAGATTAAATT
Source organism: Bovichtus diacanthus (assembly GCA_943590825.1). Classification (NCBI taxonomy): domain Eukaryota; kingdom Metazoa; phylum Chordata; class Actinopteri; order Perciformes; family Bovichtidae; genus Bovichtus; species Bovichtus diacanthus. Next base: position 5,417,738 of record CALSBV010011010.1, on the reverse strand, counting down.
CCCCTGTAGGTAAATCTCCTTGTGTCCTATTTGATTACTGAGGCAGAGAAGAGAGGAACATAATCATTTTGTGGATTGGACGGAATTCACAATTAAGTTATTCTCTTTTACCCAATTTTGAATCGCCTCCAAAAAATGCGCATTGTTTTGGATGCGGAAAATGTTTTTCACCTGCATTAAGTGGTTTTCTGGCCACATGGGGGCAGCGCAACAAGCTGCAGACACAACATGACATAATATCACCTTATAAAGTTTTTTTTTAGCATGCATGTTTGCAAAGAGTTACCTATTTACACATCTAGCTGACATGGAGCAACTTTAGCATTCACTGGGAGAAGCATTTCTGCTAAGTCCAATATTACCTCTCTTTTAGCTCTGTTTTTGAGGTAAATATTTAGCTTTTGTGCATCTAAATGCTCCACTATGTTCTCCAGTTATCTCTACCGTTGTACGTCTAATACTGGTAGGTTATGTACAGTGGGCTTATCACACCTTTTTTGTTGAAATCACAGTTAATGAGAGCTTTACGGGAGAAGCAAATCTCAAACAGAGTTGAAACACAAATAACACACTGTAAAGGGAATAAGCAAAGCCAAATTATAATTCTCTGTTGCGTTCGTCACTATGATCAACTTCATTCATATTACAAATAGTCATTTGATTTATTGTTAATATAAATATATTGATTAGGTCAGCTTTAAAGATCAATTTGGAATTAAGGATACAAAATGAAAAAAACTTGTTATGTTAAATATGTCATGTTAAAAAAAAATAAATGAACGAGTATAAAGCGAACACAAACTACTGACGTCAGGGTTTTCAGGTTATACATACAGTTGTTTACTTAATACAGCACAGGTACAGACTCTATATCCAAAAGCCATTTTTTAGAAGGAGTGTTCTGTGGGATTTGTAATAAACACCGTCATCACCGTCTCTTTGGTCTCCCAAACCATTAACCATGATTTTACTCTGTCTTCAAGATTTAAGAATGGCCATGTGTTCATCAGTCATTTCAGAGACCATTAACTTTTAAGATGGTTATTGTGCCGCTCGTGCACAGCACTGTGGGCACCTGAGGAAGTATTGCAAATAGGTAGAAAAAGAGAGAAAAGAGTTCTCATACGGGTCCATGAAAGAAATCAACACGATCAAATCTAACACCACCATTACTTGTATCTTAAGACATTGTAAGCAGCAATAGAGAATTTTGTACCATCTGCATGCATATTTTTGACCTTATTGTTAGTGTCAGTATGGATGCATATATTTATTATATTCCAAGCAAAAACAACACAGATTTTTTTAGTTTTACCGAAAATATCACTGGGCCATGTCTGAGCTGTGTGAGCTTTTTTTTCTGTTCCACTAAAAATTCAAAACCATAGTTACTGTTGGCTACATCTGTACAATTCAGAAAGGCCAGATGACCTCTGACAATGCTCGCGCAATGTTCTGTGTAAAACGTCGATTCATATTGTGAAGTCTTGAGAGGTCGGGAGCTTTGCTCTGGGAGCTCTGGAGGCCTGGGTGCAGGGAATGAAGACAGCGAAGTGTTGTTTTCCAACTTAAAGTCAGTGTATTCAGCCTTCTCATACAGGTTAACTTAATTCTCTTCAGACGAACAAAACAAACAAATAGGTATTCAAATCAAAACTCAAGCTGTCTTCTTTAGTAACACAGCTAAAAAACACCGTTTCTCTCTGTACACCTCAGTCATTGTCTCTTCCCCCTCTCCACCGTCTCCCGCCCCCCTTTTAGCTGCCTCACTAGGGCAGCTCATATGGTTCAGCTGGGCAGCAACCCTGAGTCCTGACAGCCCTGCTGACTATGAGTTTTGCAGTCCGGTGGTTTGTAGTCCTCGCTGCATCCACCGGGAGGGAATGTATCTCCCATCTATGACAGTACCTCTCATGACATCACAATATCACCTCAGAGGCAATTTGCCTTTAGCATCCTTCAAGTCCAGCATAACATCAGAGATTAACGGCACTCAGGGGTACATCAGAACCGCTCTACATAATACATTCAGGTTGCCTTGCCTTCAGTTAGACCTGACATTGGGCCTCTCCAATGCAACAGCCCATGGTCACAATCCTCCCCAGTAATCAGCTAACAAAAGAGCTGAAACGGAGGAACAATGGGAGTTAGCGTTATCTCGCTTCCTGCCTGTAGCGCATTACGCAGTGACAAAATGAGGTAAAATAATTCACATTTAGTGTGACACACCTGTGTGCTGGAGACTCTACATGAGAAGGACTCCGTTCTGGAGCTGTGAAGTTTCAACCAGTATCAGTCATGAAAGAATAAAAATGAGAGTTGGCCCAGAGAGTAGTATCTGTATGGAGACATTATCATTATGAAGTATGAAGTTGAGTCCTGAATGCACAATTCAAGATACAAAATTTCAGACATGATCAACAGCACACACTGGGGCATTTTGCTGCTGGGTGTAAAGTCTGAGGCTACATTACACAGCTAAGTATTGTTAAAGCTGCACTAATCAATATGTTTTTTTGCATTGACAATGGATCCAATGAGTGCGCAATGTGAGGGGAGTCACTCAAATGTCAAACCCACAGAGAATTATCATCTGACTCAGTAGACACAGTTGCCAGGCCCTTTTAAGGTCTGCAACTTTAATGTTTGGTTCACTCTTACAGCTCTCTTCAAGCAGCATCTGTTTTCAAGAAGAAAAAGTTCTGTCCAACATTAAACAGCAGACAGACAAAGTTAGCGACAAGCTGGTGAACACGGTGGACCATTAAGCAGCTGAAGAGCAAGATATGTTTTTCTCACACACTGGTGGAGACCAAACAAGAGGTAAAAGGAGAGATTATTGGACTTCAATTCAACTCTGCCTGAATTATAAAGTTGCTCTGTGTCACCTAATAGATAAATAAACAACTGTTAGGTTGTTCATCATAACAACTTTAAAATGCCTTGTGTTTTCAGCTTGTTCTGCTGCCCCTAGTAACCATAAACAAACTATTAATACTGAATTAAAAGCAAATAGTGGCAATATATAATATATTTGGAAAGTATAGTTTGCACTAGTGTAGCATTCATTCATTGAAAGCCCATCCCCAGCAGAGCAACCTTTAAAAATCTACGACTGGTCCCAGTGCTAAATGAATTCTATTGCCTGAGGTGATTATCCTCTTCAAATTTCTTCAGGCTTGAACAGCTATGTTTATGTTTGGACTACAGAACACATTTGCCAGATTTCTTTTTTTCTTTTTAAGCTCCCCGATAAACACAGTTGCTAAAAAAAAAAAAAAAAAAAGAAGTAGATAACACACATAATGACTACAATCTATATACCGTACATCTTCCACACAGCAGTAACTTCTTTTCTGTTGCTCACGATTTTCCTCTGGTTAGAACAGAGCGTCTGTTCCTTAATGACTTCCCACCTGCTTGGCTAATTACCAGCCCACTACAAATCCACTGAGCATGCATGGAAGGCAGAGAGGGGAGAGGGTTGGTTCTCTGAAATGTCACACATACAATTACACCAACATTAGTTAACAGATTGTTTTTCTTGAATGTGTTTGTATGTGTGTGTACGTCTACAGGACTCTGTTAAGTGATGCTAATGTGGGGGATTTAAGAGGGAAATCCTATACACAGTGTGGCAGCTGCTTGCTAAAATAGAGCATCCGTGATATTGATCATTCGAATAGATTGTCTGAGCGCAGAATGGTGGGAGTTTCTGTGGCTTAGTGGACCTATGTGATCGAAGGCAACAGTGATAGCCCATAGGGAACATACAGTACGCGATCAAACAGTGTATTACAGGGGGTGAAGAGATCTGTGATCGAAGCCGGCATTGATAGCCCATATAGAGGGCATGGTCAATGAAACAGTGTATTACAGAAGGTGAAGAGATGAAACTGTCAAAGCAAATGCTGGATGGAAATCTGCGTGCAATATTCACAGCCAAGCACTGAGCTGTAGATACCCGCATTAGTTTCACATTGAAAAGACAAACATATTACCTGATTGTTATCTTTGTTCTCTGAAAAATAAATACATACATTTCCATCGTACTCCATATAATGCGCGCAAGATAATCCTATAACACAGACTAAGAGGAAATATCGAAGCGAAGACTAAAGCTTTAGAGAGTTTAATAATGTTTTCCTTCCTTCGGGTCCACTTCTTCTGACAAAACTTTGGAGTAGCGAACACTTCTTGAGCGCTTTTGACATTTTTAAGCACCCCTCATACATGAAACCCTAAAGAGACCGAGAGAGCAGCTTGCGAATGTGATTCACCTCAAGTCACCACTTGAAATCAGTGGCAAAGTTTTTTGTTTATGTCATATGTGCTCTTCTTTGTGCCCGTGTATACGTGTATTTGTTCTGTGTATGTGTGCTCTTGCGTGTATGTGTGTGTGTGAGTGTGTGTGGACAGTAAGGCCCCCTCCCTACGTTTGGCCTGTAACATGCTGGCAAGCTAACGTATGGCTCTGAGCGTTCCCAAGGCCTCCATCTAATTGGTTCTCTACAGGGAACATTGATGCTTTCATGCTTCCTATATTGCCATCACTTGCTACATCCGAGCATGCCAGTTAATCTTAATCACACACACACACACACACACACACACACACACACACACACACACTACCAGGTACATGCTTATAAAGCAAACACATTTGAATCCAGTTATGCCCTTTGCATTCAAGGAAAAATGCTGTTCTGTCCTAATGAATATTTTCATTGGTCAGTTAGGTTTCAGTGTCGTATTTTCAGCGAAACTGACCCCTAACAGGACTGGCTGACATTCTAATTATTTCTCTGTTGTGCCTGTTCAAGTGATCTGCTCTTTATGTCCGAGCACAGAAACTGCATCCCCTGCAAGAATGTTTTGGACAGCAGCTTAGCTACTTCATCTAAAGTCTAATTTCTCACCGAGCAGAAGGATTCCAAAGAAAATGACACAACACAATTAAAACGTTTATTTTGATTATTGAAGTGTTACCTTAAATTCTTGAAAGAAAACTTTTTTTTTTCCTTGCAAGGGCCTCCACAGTAAACGAATAATACAAAAATGGAGAAAGTTCTTGGTAATTAGACAACAGCAGAACTCAAAACATCCGTTGACAAACTCACTCGCACACACACACACACACACACACGCACACGCATATACACGTGTGTCAATGAGAAATGTGAATTGATCCTAATTTTACATGAAAAACAAAGTTCTACTGAAAGCCGCTCTGCCGTAATTCCTTGTCTGAGTACATGACATGCAAAGCAAAAACACAACACGAGGACACATATTAAAGCAAAACGTTCAGATAAAAACGTAAATGTCATGTGATAAGCGGTGTCATACTGTGCTTAGAAATATACATTCAGGAGAGAAGGGAATGCTGTGTGGTTCTTCACACCCAGAATAGGCCCACACAAAACAACATCCGTGTAACAGCATTCAACATCTATAACCTCATTACTCTTTTAGCGGCGTCACCCGTTTCTCTGTAGTAACTTAAAAGCTACTTTCTAGGAATTAAGCCACATGAGAATAAATTGGGCAGCCTATTAAACCACTGCAGGTTTGACAGGTGTATATATATATATAGATATATGTAGGATCAGCAGATGGTGAGACGTCCATGTGGGGACTCAAAGACACTGAGACTGTCAAAATTAAAACAATAACTTACATGTTTTTAAAATGCCAGGACCTTTAAAAGTATTCATGCCATTGCACAAATACTAATTCACTTTGATTGGTGCTCTCGCAGAACAATATTACACAGAGTCAGGATTTACTGTCATTCACTTCATGAAAAACGACCTGTTCATGTTCACATAGACAATATGGATGGATTTTAAAGAAGCCCAATGATATAAGAACATCTGCATTAAATTCTCATTTGTTGGTGATTGCATTTAAGGGAGTCGTGTAAACAACAAAGCGTGGTTGCTATAGTTATGTCTGTCTCTAGCTGGCGTACTGCCTCCCCCGTAGGCAAGCCAGCCATGAAAGAATAAGGGATCGATCTGTTATCTAGCGTCTCCTTCCCAACACTGATTAAGTTGGGTTTTTATACGTCTCCTCCACTTATCCATAAATAAATTATAGCTGGTTCGAATCAGACAGGTGTGATTGAACCAAATGCCAGAACACATGGAGGGTGTGTGCAGTCGATCAATGCCCAGCAGTGCCAACATGCTAATGTGAAAAAAAGTGATTAAGGCCAGCAGACTAACAAGGCTGCTGACCTTAATACCAAGGATGTGTCTTTCTTCTCAGAGTCAAGCCACAGGAGTTGCCTGCAGAGACACAAACTGGGCCAGAGGTTTTTCATGCATTAGTCCTTATTTCAAATGCAGTTTTGATGATTCTCAAGGCTGGTAACGTTAACCTCTGAACCTGTGCTATATCCCAACAAACATCTAGAAACTAGCACAAAATATACTGCACCATTTTTATACGTTAGATATCCAGTGGTGCCGCTAGCTAATGCTGAAAAAAAAGGTAAGGAACCTCATACCGTCCATAAATGCTTTTCAAAAGTCTAAATCCTACAGCTCACAAATAGATTTCTTAATAGAAAGGCTAAATTGTGTCCCTTAAATAGATTTTAGCGTGCATTACTCAAACAGATGTAAATGCATTTGTTGGAGACTATATTCACCGGCTGATTAATACATTTGGCTCGAGAGGATATTTAAAACAGTGTATGTGGGATTGACTCGTATTAAACTTCAGTGCCCATTTTTTATTTGAATGAAAAGAACATGTTGTGAACACATGTAACAACATGGCTCATTAATATGCTTCTAATAATTTTTGGACAACATTGGAGCTCTATGGCACACAAGAATAAACTATATCAGGCTTCAGTTACAGAGACATCACTCAAGTCATTGTTGGTTTTGGTCTTTTTATGGGATGTCTAGGATATAATGTAGGCAACCTTATCCTTTGAAGCAACAGAAATATTTCTCAATATACTGGAGTAACCTGAGTTTTTGTATACTCTACATTTTCTATATTGATGAATATAGTACACTAATACTGCAAGGATTTACAGTGTGACCAAAGGGCAATCTAGAGCGGTCCTTTAAAATAATTTGGGCTTTTAGCAGGCACCTCTTCTCACCAATATTACTGATGCTCGCTAGATTGGCACCAATAATGTTCTGTGCAGTTTTAATCACCCACTGCAGAGGCCTCCTGTCCTCGGCCTTGCACATCCCATGGCAGGTTTGTAATGTTTGCAGTCGGGATGCTCTCTATTTCTCCTCTGTAAAAGTAAACATGAACTTTAACTTAAGAAGTACAGCGTTTTTTTTGAGCTTTTTTCCACCGAGATGGAGATGTGTGATGACCATGTCATGTGGTTTGTGATGGAGATTCCCAGCTCTATTGAAATCAACAATCAGTTCCTTGGTTTTGCTAACGTTGAGAAGTAAGTTCTTCTCTGAGTTCTTCTTTGATTTCCTCTCTATATAAATTCTCAAGGGCTGCAGTCATCGGAGTACAGAGTGAAAAGGATGGGGCTGAGCACACAGCCCTGGGGGACTCCGGTGTTCAACACTAGAGTAGAGGAGGTGTGACCACCAATCTGAACTGCCTGATGTCTATTTGTGAGGAAGCCCAATATCAAGTTGCAGAGTGTGATACTCAAGCCCAGGGTGCAAAATGTGGCAATCAGTTTCATGGGGGAGATTGTATTGGACGCTGATCTGAAATCAACTGATGTAGTTGTTGTTATTTTCCAGATGTGTGAGTGGAGACGGCAACCTCTGTGAATCTGTTGTCCCTGTATGCAAACTGGTGAGTTTCTCAAAGCACTTCATCAGTATGGGGGTGAGTGACACAGTGAGGTAGTCGTTTAGAATAGACACTGCAGACCTTTCAGGGACAGGGACGATGGTGGCTGTCTTGGCGTAGGTGGAAACAGGCCCGGCAGCTTTGCTCATATTCACTCTCAGGAAGATTCTTCTCACATCCGCTGTGTATACTGACAGTGGCTGGTCCTCTGGAGTTGGGGCAGACTTGACAGCTGACTCGATGAGATCAAAAGGAGCATAAAAGTTGTGAAGTACATTACGCAATATGGCCTCATACATGATGGGGGCGCTCCTGCTTTTGTAGCCTGTGATGTCCTCAATGGCCTGCCACATATCTTTGGAGTTGTTGGTGTTGAGGTTTCTCTCCTGATGCCTCAGCTTCGCCTCTTTAATGCAAGCTTTCAGTCTTGCTCTGGCGGTGCTGTAAGTTTCCTTGTCACCTGACTGAAAGGACTTATTAACTGCTTCTACAATGATTGATTTTCAATATAGGCATGTACAGCTACAGTGAGGAAAAAAAAGAGGAATCGATACAAATGCTGTTCCCTTCTGTATACTCCTGATAAAGTCTACATGACTCTTTCTTTAAATTTCTGATTTTAGTCAACATGGTGAAGACATGGTAAAGAAAATGACATTTGTAACGAAGGTCAGAGTAAGTGTGGAATGAATGGATGGAGTCACGTCTTGCACCGTATTCGCTAACAATAAACATTTATTAATTGTACTGAAAGGAATGAGCTGATAATGGTTTAGATTACTTTAACCTGTAAGTCTAATTTTATACTCACTGACTCATAATTAATTCTCTGAATTCTCTGTTAAGTTGTGTTTCAATTATTATATTTTTCTACACGTTTGGCTTTATGCATTTTAATATAAAGCATCTTGAACTCACTCTGATATTTGGTTTCAAACCGTGCTTGACACATGAACACAACATGTGGAGTACAGATGGGAAATGAAAGCCCCCTTCATTTATCGTGCTGAAAAAGCTACTGAAGAGGAGAACTAGATTGATTTGGTCCACACATCATTAGACGCTCTCCCATATAACCTTCACCCTTGGGCTGCCTTTGATGAAGAACAATGCAGAAGAAAGAATGTGTCTTGTATTTGTCATTGGCAAGTCTCTTAACATGCAGGGCTGTCACCAGATGGCCTTCTTATCATTTAATAGGAAAGGTTGAACCATTTGATTACTCCCACACCTCATTTATCCCAGATCCATACAACTGAACAGAGTGAAAATAGGTCAGTGAAAGTGTGGGTAGGAATAACACATGCAGACGGTCATAGCTCACTCAAGCATCAGATATATATCACAAAGCTACCCATCTTCAGATGTGATTCTATCTTGCCTTAAGCCTTAAAATCTTTATTTATCTTCAAGCAAAAATACTTCAATATGTCACGTCACATAACTTCACTTTTATTTATTGTTCCTTCAAAGTAAACTTGGCTTGAAGCAGCCACTAAGAGACAGAGGCAGTACATAAATGCATTAAATATGTACAAACACCACAAAAGCCAGCTAACAAAAACACACAAACAAGCCATAGACCTAGAGGCAGGACACCACTGGGAAACAAATGATGGAATTTAAAAGAATGATTGACTTTAAAATATTCTTAACCTTTATAGGGACAGACAATATGTAATGTGATGGATAGAAAATCAAATTTAGGAAAGAGATAACTTTATTTGTTTTAATGTATAACATATTTTAATTTAAAGTGAAACTGTAAGGCGTGCCAAAAACATTTTCCGTTGTTCATTTACAATCTTCAACTGTGATTTATTACAAAATGAGAAAGTTCTGTTAACATCTGTCCTTTCATTGAGGAGACATTCACGAATGCATGCATGAGTTGACTAAATGTCCAACTGATGTCTTACTTAACTCATAAATTGTCATAAACAATAAAAACATTATTAGATTATTAGTCATTTTGCAGCATGAGATTGTAAATTCTTTTTTTTCCAATTTGAGGAAAGTTACAATGGGGGTATTGTAAGGTGTCTTTACTGTATATACACATCTGTGTCAAAACATCTATTCTGGTTAGCCGTTAGGAAGTGGATCTCTTTGCAGTTGGCTCAAATAGGTAGTCCCGGGGCATAATTCCTATGTTTAGTTTTGGTCGGGCTTAAATTTGATTTATCTAAAATTGAAGATTATTTGGAAAGTTTTAAAAGCATTTACGACTACAAGATTTCCATGACATTTTGTGTAGACTTTAATGGTTTTCAGAGGATGAATCCCAATGACTTTTCCTTTAATGCTACCATTAGGTAAAATTTATGTTTTTCAGTAAAATTTCTCTATTATCAGTTACTGGTGATAATTTTTTCCTTCACCAATTTCTCAGCATTCTGTGTTTTGTCTTGTTTTCTTTACTGTGATCACTATGAAGCAAAAACTAATAATACCAACAACAATCATCTGTGCAGAATGTCAATGAACTGTGTAGGCACTTCTTTTCTCTGCTGATTTGTTGCTTCAGGCCAAAACACTGTGTTTTCTAAAGCTCGTACAGGTTGTATAATTGGAGAGCAGTTGAGTAAACAAGTGATGCAAAATGTGGTAAATTCTCGCAAATTCTGTCTCGTGTTCGCTCTCTACATCCTGAATACCTTACATAGACTTGGACCGAATACCAATGTAAAACATGCAGTAATGAAAAAGCTTTGGTGAAACCCAAATTTTAAGTATTTCTAGTCACAATCAGTTATATGAAAACAAAACCACTGGATCTTGGGACTCAAAAATCAATCTGCAGATGAGTTACCTGTATTGTAACGTGCAGCAATTGAGAACTGAAGTGGCATCACTGTAAGCTCCTGCATAAGAGCCAATGCCATTACAGCATACTAGTGCAATCTGAATCATTGCTCTAGTTAACACAGATTTGATTGAAGCTGGTCTTGAGAGAAAAGACTGTATGCGCAGGAACTCTTCCTTTGACATGGAAATGCACAACATTTTCACCTTGGAGATTAGAACGCCATCTGCCTGGCAGAAGATCCTGAGAGACGTGGGAGTGGGGTAGAGAGGCCGTTTGATTAAGGGGGAAAAAAATTCAAGTACCATTCAGCAGAACTGGATCAGAAGACAAAGAGAAACAAAAAAGCACCAACAAAGTCAAAGCCTTGAACACAATTCTGAATGTTTGTTTTCTTCATGCAATCATAATGCATGCTGAGACTGAACACTAGGGGGCTGATGGGTATTTTGGAAATCTGTATTGCAAGTTTGCAATGGTTTGATTACTTTTTGCACTCATGTGGGATACAGGGCCGTAACACAATAGGAGAGAGGTGGAAGTCGAGTGGAGAAAATTTCAAGCAATCAAAATCATGGTGTTGGCCTATGCAGATTTTGGTGATACGTTAAATGAAGCGTTTGCCTTCACAGCAAGTCTACAGGGCAATAAAATGCGCTCTGAGACAAGACTTTGGAAGTACGTCGTTTCCACAGATATGAAAAATGCAGAGATCTTGACCCACCCTGTATTCCATCTCAGAATATTTTTGTGATCGGCTTTGAAAGGAAATCCTACCTCACAAGATAAATAATTATATACATTAAAATCAAAATAAAAATCATCAATAATTTCTGTTGTATATGCAACTTGTGTAGAATTCTGTTTGTTACTTTTTAGATTATTATTATAATTTCTTTTATTATGATTATTACATTATTACATCCAAATTGCTATGAATTATGGGTAATCTTCCAACAAATTCTGGTGAAGTCTGCAGAAAGTGCACTTGAGGCAGGGCTTGATGACATATTGTTCTCAAACAGCTAACAGTTAACTTTTAAAATAATGAGTCATCATTTATGATCACTGCGAAGCCAGGCAGCAAGTTTAATCTAAAATGTGTAGTCTTCTTCTGTAGCCCTTTTAATTGCTGAAATCCATAAATGTCAGTGATATTTATTGAAAGGAATATGAAGAAATGTACCCCTAAATTTCATATTTCTTCTGTTTGTGCAGTTTTATTATTGTTCAACGTGTCTGGCATTGTGGAAGTTTTAATTTATAATACTATCTCATGATTCTCAGCAGTCAGAATTAATGCAGTTATATGCTGGCAGGACTGGGAATACTTTGTTTTATGCTTATGCCACTATGGCAACTGTTTGAGTCTTTGACATCAACTCAATAAGCACACCAGACTTCCCAGGTACATGTCAGTTATTAGGCATGTGAGTCTGCGAGTAAGTCCAGACGGAGGTTATGCTCCATCAAATAATGAGACAGCGCTTTCTTCGGAGAGCTCTGTCAAAACACTACATCTAAATGTATGCGCTTTTTGCATCAAGAGTACGAGTGTGCAGCTGCTTTTACTGATGTGGAAGAAAACTGTCAGAATGGATTGTTCATTGACGCCACAAGGAAAGTTAAATTGGATTGTCTTCCTGTAAACATCTGTTATGTGAGATTAAACTGGCACCCTCATGCACTGACATCAGGAAGAAGAGTGACATATCCCGTCAGGAGAATAACAGTAGCATCCTGGTGGGCTGCTACGGATCGCAGTGTTCTCAGTTGCTTATGAATTGCCTGGTGTCCCAGTCTCTAGTCTTCTCCCTCCCAGAGGGCCAGTTTCCCACAAGCTTAGCCCCCTCCCCCAAACATACCACTATTTTGCTTTGAAATGCCTTCGTTAAACTTTCATTTCTATGTAAATTGACATTCTGTGTCCCAAGATGAAGTCTACATTTTTCAGAAAAGTTAGGAGTTAGAAAGGCAGCGAAATAAACAATTTCAAGAGGAAAGTGACCGTGTGAGGAAAACACTGTGTGGGCCATTGAGCATAATTAGTGTGGTAACTGAATATGAACTGAAAAGCAGGGGTGGGTGTGGAGAGGGATCATGGATTTTTTTCTTCTTCTGGAGAGCTGTGTAAGCTCTCGTGTGTGCTAAGGACGTCACCTGCAGTTGCAAATTCAGTGCCCCTCTCTTCTTTTTTTTATTTTATCTCCAGTGCCCTCCTCTCAAAATCCACTTTAATAGGAATTTGGTGTAGAGGACCTAACCTCACAACTTTGTCTGTGCATGGGAATAAGCTAAGCCCTCATTTTTAATCTGTGACTGGGCCTTGATATGACTTTGTATTCAAAAGATTTTGAAAGTCTCTCACTTTTTCCCTCCGTCTCATCACCACACTCTCACACACACACGCACGCACGCACACAGACACACGGACATTCTGAGAAGGATATCAACCGAGATCACCTTGACATAGTTTTACTCCTAAGAAGAAATTCAGAGGGCCACAGATAAAGTACTTAAATGTACAAAGGGAGGACTGCACATGTTTTTAAATGTGAAACTTTCCGGAAATCGTTTAAGTCCACTTGGCAAAAAGTATCAGCAAGTGTACTGCTCACTCCAGATAACAGAATGATGTATTCATTATATCAGCATGCCCTTGGGTAAGATAATATAGAAATAGAAGTGAATGCCTTTCTTTTTCGGCTCACCCCACTGAGTTTTGGAGGCAGCTGTCCCAAAATACTGGAGGGACAGAGGAAAGAGCACATACACTCAGGCATGCAAATTCACATATGCACGCGATATCAACAAATACACACACATTTAACCTCTCCGGGGCTTGGCGTGCAAATGAGAAATCTCGCTTTTATCTCTGGAGCACCGTTCTTCTTTGTGGAAAGCTACCCGGTCTCACGGTGAGCAGCCGAGCCAGAAGACTGGTGTTAGAACGCTGACGCAGGACAACGATATGACATGAGAAGCTACCTTGTCACCTGGAACTGGGACACACAGAGAGACAGCTGCCACCAGACACTGGAGCCTGTGTAACAGCAGCCAAGGGGCAGGGTCCTCCTGGCCTCTAGCACATGTGCATAAGATTTCCGACATGCTTGCCAACGCTCACACACGGCAAACACTAGAGCATGCTAAGACATGTCAAATGATGTATGTTAAACAGATACAAACCGCATCCAGATAGCACACAGGGAAGGGGGCATTACAAATGTATGAGGATACAGTGTGAACAGAATGAATAGGCATATGAAAGAAAGATGTGGAATTAAAGCATCGCAGCAACCACAGCAAGAGAAGAGAAAACTAAATAGTTTTTCTAATTGCACAATTGTACATGATGCCATTCATGCACTCTTTGTATGAGACAGGGCTCCCATTGATGTTCAGTGACAATGACGAAAAGAAGCCGTTTATTTATTCAGAGAAGGTCTGCTCTGTGCTAACTAGGTGTAGCCATATCTCCACACAAACAGAAAGCAGGTTTGCGACATTGGAGGCTGTCGTCATAATTCAAATCAGCCACAGAGGGCACAGCATGGAACTGATGCTAATTTCTTTACCATTGTAGAAACAACAAGGGCATTGCAACAGTTGCCTCTAGTGAAACACACAAAACAACATAGCGTGAAGAAATCAAAAAATATTTTTATTACCAATACAAAATGTACCCCCCCCCATAATTTACCAACACTTCAGACGGAGCGAGGGATGCTACATGCAGGGCTGTCACGACCTCAGACACAGGGTAGGAGGACTCAAATGTACGACACCAGAGAAAGATGTAAAGTGTAAAATGAAATACTTTACTCGCAAAAAAGGTAGTACAAACTCAAAACACTCACAAGGAGGATTTACAGTAAAAATTGCAAAATACTGCTGATACGCTGGTTCATGAAACAGAGACATAACAAGACAAAATGGCACAAGACAAGGAGAGACAGGACTATATAGACATGAGGTGAGTGGGCACAGGTGGAAACAATCTAGGGCGGGGCAGATACTGACGATGGCAGGAAACCACACAAAGGCAGGAAGTAAAGGGATCTGGAATGAGGGACAAGTGCAAAATAAAACAGGAAGTGCAATGACAGACAGTAACTGACAAGACTGGACGTAAGACACGAAGACTTGACGAATGACAGACAAGACGTGACTAAAACCAACTAAGAATAAACGTGAACTATACTAAACATGAACCTGATGAACAAACTACATCTGATAATAACAACGAACATGAAAACTTTAACAAACTCGACGAGACGTGACAAGGGCAAGAGTCACAGATGGAGGCAGATGGAGAATCTATTGGTGGGCTTTCATTATTCATGTATGCTAGCTTGGTTACTTTAACAGTCCAGCTTTGACTGTAAGACGACAAGAATTGAAAGATAAGTTAGTAAAATCCTCTACTTTCTCAAGGAAATGACAAATAAAACATTGCTGCTCACAGGGTTGGTGCTTAAGTGTTCTTAAACAAAACTTTTTTTTTTTTGCATATATATGTTATTGAAGGACATATGCAAGTCGATGCACAATAAAGGCAATATTTTTCCTTCCATTTTTCTTTTTCAATTTTGTTTGTTATACCAGTGCATGTGGTGCCACCTTAAGCATGGAGTGTTATCACATGTGGACTACCTACAAAGCCTTAAACAACCTGGCGCCTCCTTATCTCTCCGACCTCCTCCCCCGCCACATCCCTACCCGTTTCCTCAGGTCCGGCCAGTAAAGACCACCAGTGACAGGGCCTCGCCAACCATATCAGACAGTCAAACACCCTACCATCCATCAAACACGCCCTTAAAACCCACCTCTTCAAGCATGCTTTCTCCTCTTAAGCTCCTTCCCCCATCTCATGACTCTAATTTTAACTGCTTTCTGTTTCTAGTTTTGTTTTTTTCCTATCCCTTTCATTGCATCTTTTGGGTCATTTCTTTGTACGTATGTTTGTATGAAATGTTCTTTATTGTAAAGCGTCTTTGGGTATTTAGAAAAGGGCTATATAGATGAAATGTATTATTATTATAAAGCTTCTCCATGACGTCTAGGCATGCAGTCCGCTGCTGCAGTACTTCGGGGCTTTAATCTTCATACTTGTAGGTTGAAGTGCTGAAGTATCGTATTCTCCTCCTCATTTTTCTCAGATTCGCAGATCACCAGGTCTCGGATCTGGAACTTAGAAAAACAGATAACAACTGATTTGGGGTTTTCCCCGGGTTTCGGCTTGGAAGAGAGGACACGATGGACATGGTCCAAGTTCTTAGTTTATTGGTACTTAGCTAATGGCTTTGCAAGAACTGCCATGGACATTAAACTGCTGTTTCTCTCTCATATGTTTAAGGAGAGTTGAGATTGTCTTAAAGGACCAGTGTGTAGGATACAGGGGGATTTATTGGCAGAAATGTAATATAATATTCATAGCTATGTTTTCGTGTGTAATCAACTGAAACTAAAAATCGTGTTTTCATTAGCTTACAGCTACTATGAACTTTAACATGACAACAGTGTACCGTATCAGTATATTTAAACACAGATGATAATGGGAAATCACAAGTAAAGCATGACACCGATTTGTACCATGCAACTATCGTATTAACTTCTCTGTGTTTGCTGTATAATATAGCTGTAATGCCCTAAAATCTCAAAACCCACCAGGCCAGGGTGTTTCAGAATAACACAGAAACAAAACAGACAATGAAACAATCTGCATTCAAGCTGAAAGCAATCAATTAAAAGGCAATTAGTTTTGAGCTCAGAGGGAATGCAAAGTTGCCCAGGTTCCTCCTTTTCATCAATATATTGTGATGGCTTATTAGCATCAAACAATTCATTCAAATAAAGTTGATTCGAAAGTGCACGGCAGTGAAAAATTAGGGCAAAGCTAGACAAGTCAAATAATGAACAGAGCTGACAGAAAGAGAGAAAGCAAAAGCAGACATAATTTAATAAAGGTCAGCAAGGCATCGAGTTAGAAGCCGGAACATTTCTTAACGTGCATTTTCATGTGAATTAATTTGAATCTTTTCAGTTTGCTGCTTGAAGGACAAAGGTTTTCCACTACTCCCTCCATGTATTCTCATTAGCAGTTGGAACAAGGGGGAGTTGAAAAACTACTCTTCATTACAATGAAAAAGAACAGATTTAAATCAAGATGGCAGTTTTCAGAACATGGTCCAGCTCAAGTTTTTTTGCAAAGTGTATAGAGAACACTTCCTGTAAATGAGATACCTGCTGCATGAGCAAACCTAAGGAGAAGTCTCGGTACAGCATATTGCCTGAAATGGAATTGACATATTGACTTTAACCGCCATGTACACTTTATCAGCATGAGGCCAATGATTAGAAAGCTTGTCCCACTAGATCAATATGCTCAGGCTCCATATAATTAGCTTGACCCTTACCTTTTGCATTCAGAAGGGCTACAAGAGTAATTATAGCTGGTGATGGCATGCTTTAAAACCGTCAAAATGGACTTTGGCTTCTATGGTTTCACAATCTCGGTTTAATGATGATATCATAGTCTCTGCTAAACATTGTCTTAAAACCTAGACTCTGAGGTGGGTAGATGAACAAGTTGGGACACACTGATGACTTGTCACGGTGTACCCGTGGATATAAATGGCACTGTATGGCCATAGTCGATGGGAGTCGCCCCGCTGAGGAAGATGCATGCTACAAATACAATATTGCCAACAGAGTATTGTTACATGAAACCAAATTATTCTTAGTGTACAAGATATCCTTCCATCAATCCAGGTCATTCCATTCAAAGTCTTACTGACAATGTCTTCATTTGGCTGAAAAAGAAAATCTCTGAGTATATTCCATTTAATACAATTTTGTCAAGCAAAATCAATTTGTGCTATGGTAATGGCTTGGCCCCTTGCTACTTGCCTATTCCTCATGAAGGCGGTGGCTGGCCACAGGCCATTGCTAAGCTTGTAGCTAATTTTCATAGGCCATGCCAGGGGAAAATTGATGTGCCAACTAATAAAGACTCTAGGTGCCGCGGCAGAATCAATAAAACTGGACAAATGGCTGTATTTGGAAATGCATTACTCTGTAACAGTGCGACCTCAATTAAATGATACAAATGTACTGGATATGCAGTCATATGATGCTGCATTTACTAATATAAGCGTAATATTTTTACTTTTTTCAAGTGTCTTTGCTAATATGTCAGATTTACATAGCAGATTTCAATTCATTATGGTGAAAGTTGAATATAGTGACCGAGGCACAATTCCAGTTTCAGCCCTCATGCTTGTCAGACTTTTTATTGAGGACTGTGGGCAGGAAAGGCAGTCATTAGAAGTTGGAAGAGTTTACAGTGACTTTGAGTGGGAGATGAAATGTACTTTTACATATGGCACAGTACTAGTTTATTTTAGTTTTCAATATGACATCCCAGTTTTAATGAGGTTTTTCAGGCCCCTACTTTTGAGAACAAACTTCTCCTGTTTTTTTTCGGGGTTTTTTCTGAGCCATTTACATGCTACTAATGTGGTGACATTAATATTATGCAAATAAATACTTAAAGGAAAAACTAAAACAAATAAATAACACAACACTAACACAATAAAATTTTGTCAGAACAGCGACAGGTTTTCTTTTTCTTTTAGACAAATCTTTAACACTTAAAAAAAACAACCTCTACCTTACTGAGTTAATACACTGCTGACTTCTCTAGGCCACTGCCATACTTTCTGAAAACATAAATTGTAATGTAATTACATGTAACTCACTCCGTCCCTTATCAGTGGTGCTGTGGCTTAGTTGATTAAATCGCCCGTCTTGTGAACTGGAGATGGGTTGAAATCCCTGCAGTGACTAAATCAGATCACTTGACGACCCTTGGGTTATGTAAAGTTATATCTTATGCTATAGGCGACTAGGTGGTCCACATTGTCCTTCACTTAACAGCAATCATGTCACGTGTGAGACATATTGTTGTCCCATTCATACAAATTTGTACTCCGCCACGCAATGCGATCTTGACAGTTTTAAAACTGCTCTCTGTGTCTTTCTTTTCTTTTGTGTCTCTTAGTGGGAAATGTTAATTAATGCTCATTAGTGTCACTTTTCACACTGTAGTATAACTCCAAAGGGACTTACGCTGGATAAATAAAAAGTAAAATGAGTAAACCGGAGTTTATCCTGTTCTTTGTCTTCTACAAGAAGTATCTGTCCACATCCAGCTCTACAAATAATAATCAAAACAATGGTATGATGGCAGGGAAAGGTTATTTTTAAACAAACTGCAACTGGCATGACGGTAGTTTAATTCTTTAATTAAAGTTGTCTCACGTGAAATAAAAGTTTTTTCTCTGTCCTGGAAGTAACTCATTTTAAGTATTTGGTCGGCTCTTTTGACCTCAAACACTGAAGCAATTATCAGCTCTTCACGGAAGATGGTCTTCTTCGCTTCTTTGCCCAGCAACCTTTCATTAAAAGAGAAACAACACAGCTATGTTTCCTATTTTGTCCCCTTTTACAACCTTCTTTTCTTTTTTTTTTTTCCAATTTGCTTTGAGTTTAGGTCACATTCATCCAATTAATCCCCAACACACTGAAGAGCAGATACAGACAATTGCTACATTTCTTTTGTTTTGACAATCTGTACTTGGCCGTATTGTCATATAATTTGAATATTTCTCTGACTTATTAATATGATGTTCTGAAAACAAAAACGTTGAAGTGAAACATTGCTGTCCCTAGAGACGTTTATGTCTGTGTGCCTGTGGTTGGAGATACTTTTATTGAGCCCATGTGTTAAAACTTTGGCAGACTTGACATGGATCCTGTTAACAGAAGTTCCTTTTTTAAGTGCAAGGTAGCAACAGTATCATTCTTTCCCTCCCTTTGATGACTGCCCTGTAAAATAAGACTGTGGTGCTGTAAATCTTAAAAGGTCTCTGTGTCAGAAAATCATTGTTATTAATGACACCTGTGGCCGTTAAGTGAACAGCAGTCAGCGTTGCGCAAGCATCAACAAAAACAGTGAGACTGAACTTGATGACCGGCATCATGTTGACAGAATGCTGGAAAAATAAATTACAATCACATTTAAAATAACGTTACGGTCTGTAATGTTCTTATATTTAATTTGGACAATAGCCTCCATGAACAATCGGCACCCATCACAACATATCCATACGTGTCCGTAGCCTACATGTGAGATACATTGTCTTACTGTGGTTTTAGTTCGCTCCTGTTAGTCAACGTTAGCTTGCTTGCTAACATGGACGAATTGCTAGCTAGCTAGCGTTAGCAAAATACTGTCTTGAATGGTTAACGTCAACTAATTCATCCAGACTCCCAGGGCTGATCTGGCTCCTTTACTGCCCTTTGCAAATGACTTTGTCATTACCACACTATGAAAGCACATGTCTTGCATTCATAATTTTACTTAAGTAAAAGTAAAAAAAAGTTTAAAATTAGCGGCTATATGTACTTAATGTGTCAAAACTAAAAAGACGACAGAATGACCCGTGTAAAACTGTTATATTACAATGTTGGATTATTATTACTAATGCATTACCGTGTAAGCAACTTTTAGGTGCTTTAGCTGGTTCAGGTGGAGATAATTATAACTAGTCGATAGACCCACTGTTAGGTAGTTCAGACTAAATTCATTACAGGCTACGGATATGAAAGTTGATCAGATGTTTTGTGTCTAGAACAAGTACAATATTTCCTTCAGCCAACACTGATTCATTGGTTCGCTACTGAGTAAAAGTTAGTAAGTTTGTACTAATACTTGATCATACTTAAAACTTACATGTAATAAAACGGTGTAACACTAAAATTTTTTACATCATATTTAAAGCTTGAGGAACATATAGATATGGATCCTCAGGGTAGTTGATTTTGTAGGAAGACGGCTCCTGAATATCTTTACAGACGTAAAAAATGTTCTATCAAAGTTAAATATCAATAACTTGCTCTCCATTCTTGTATAGCCTTGAATAAATTGGATCACACTGTACATCCACTTTGTGTATCCAGAATACTTTTTAATGAGATTAGAAATTAATTAAAAACATTGACAAAGTACATTAATCTACAGTGAAAGATTATCTATTTATAACCAAGTCAATATAGACATCTCTGAGAGAAGATTTCCAATTTCTGAGGCATTAAAACCATTAAAAATGCCCCTGCAAAAATATTAACAAAACAAATAATACAGAAGATGAGCTGGCTGCCTTGTTAGTTGCTATTACTTTGCATATCTCTCTCTCTCTCTCTCTCTCCCTCTCTCTCCCTCTCTCTACCTCTCTCTACCTCTCTCTGTCTCTCCCTCTCTCTCCCTCTCTCTACCTCTCTCTACCTATCTCTCTCTCTCTCTCTCTCTCTCTACCTCTCTACCTCTCTGTCTCTCTCTCTCTCTCTCTGTCTCTCTCTCTCCCCAATGCATGGATGAGCAGATGATTAAGCTCCATGCCTAATTTACAGATGATTTCTCCCATTAATCTGCAGTCTGCAGATGTTGTTAATTTATTTTACTCTTCTAACCTCCTGTTGTCGCAGCTGTTGGAGGTTGGGAAAGGGGAATTTGTGTGTGTGTGTGACTGGGAGTGTGTTTGTGCGTGTATACACTACATATGTACGGCCTATGTGAGCAAGAGGTGTTAGATTGTCCAACAGATGAATTCACATTACATTGTGTCCTGTTTCATGATAGATGTGTATCATTGTGTGTTTTGTGGATCCTGTGCCAACGTAGTGTGGTGTTAGGGCAAGGGAATAGGTGAAGCATGAAGTGAGACATGCACAGCAAGCAAAGCCAGAACATCATTGTGACCAGACTCCATCTCTTCCAAATTCTACACCGACAACTACTGTAGGTGAAACTTGTCTCTTAAATATCTTTCTTCTATCTATCTTGAACCTCACTGTTCTTCGGTCCATTAAAAATGCTATTTTAATTTTAGCATCACTAAAATATATATATAATATATATAAATATTTCTGGTCTGAAACGGACATACTGTATGAACAGATTGACTGAAGACAGCTACATTTTTGTGTGTGTGTTTGCATGTGTGTGTGTGTTTGCAAACAGTATTTTGTGTACTTTCTTTTAATGAATACATATGATTAGATCGAGAAAGAAAAAACAAACTGGGATTTGAGTTTCCTTTTTTGGTCACTCAAAGACACTGAAAACAACTATTACATTTTTTTAAAGGACATTCATTTACAGTGGCAGTCATCTTCTACAATTTTAATGGCAAACATTAGTAACGTGTACAAAACAAACAATCGCAACATACTCTCTCATCAACCTCCAGAGAATTGTTCCAACTGTTTTAACTCTGTCATGACATTGTTGGATAGCAATGGTGTTTGTTTTTCACCTGTTAAAATGTGTTGAAGTGAAATTATACCTCTATACTTAACTCAAAGTGGAGACCAATATTAGTATCCTGGAACGAGACCCTTTCCGCAGGCTACTGCGTCACAATACAATGTTTGATTCTAAAACTTTTCCATTACATTTTATAATATAGTGTACTGTAATTAATGTGTATTTAGTAGTGTCGTTAAATAATATTTTTCTTTTATTTCTTTGTGTGTCACAGGAAGTGTCTTTTATAACAACAACGGCAGTTAGTTAGGAACAAAATATTTAAAACCCAGTGTGAAGGTGCTGTGTATATGCCGGGTGATTGCATGAATTGAGTTCAAATCATCAAAGCAAAAACTTCTCAATGCTGTGGTTGTTGCTGAACTCAAAAAAGCATTAGGGCACGCCAAAAGAAGCTGAAAGAAACTGCTGCATTTCCTGTACTACATTCTAAACACACACAACTCACACATGTGCTCTCATTGATCCTTCCCTAAGCCTTCCCAACCTCTAAACTGAAAGGTTAAGAGCGAGTCATATTGATAAGTCATTTGGTTCTATTGATCCTGCTCAGGAGTTAATTGGGTATCACTCATTCAAGTTTACACTAATTAACTAAATTGGAAGCGTTAGAAGCCTTAGCAGTGGCAGAGACAGCGCTTGTTATTATAGACTCACTAATTGCCTCTCGCAAAGCTTCCTCATTACCTCCACAAACAGCCACAGAAAGTTCTGGCAAGGTGTGCGCGAGCTCGGTTGAGAGAAGGGCACTGAGGGGTCAAGTTTCTTTTTATCATTACAATCAGCACTGGCTGTTTGTAATCAAAAAGGCACAGCGTGGGCTCAGCCAAGGTATGTCAGGACATCCTCTAAATGTGCCATAATTAGAAACAATGACAGACAGCTTGAGGCTTGAGGCTTCATCTCACAGTATGTGCTGCTTTTATGGACAGCTGTGCTACTTTTACCTGTGCACGTTTCCATTGCTGTGTTGACCTCTCGCCATGCTGTGTCAATATTGAAATTAGCATGATTTTAGATGGCGGATCCCCTGCAGAGTAGTTCTACCGTCAACATCATTATCCATCCATGCAATAAAATGACATCAAAAACCCATCGAGTATTTTGTTTTTGTATTATTTTTAACAGATATTCCATACCATATAAATCTCTGTATGAAATGTAAGCATTTGTAAGCCGAACACTTTATTTTTCCCTTTGTTGTAGATGTACAATGACTTATATTAGTACTTGCCTGACTAATGGAGTTACACAATACAGTCCATTTACAATCAGGAAGAGTAGATGGATGGATGGATGGATGGATGGATGGATGGATAGATAGATAGATAGATAGATAGATAGAATAAAGGCTGTCACAAATACAAAAATACACTGCAGCATTGACTAGTGGCTGTGTAAACCTGAGCAGATTTAGTGCAAATAGAGTTAGTGCCAACAATGCGGTGCAAATGTGCATCCATATCTATAGCCATAAATAAGTGAGCATTAAAATGTCCAAAACTAAAACTAAAAAATGTAGGCTAAAGTGTCCTAATGCTTTGAGTTAGATTTAATGCACTTGTGGTTGTTTGTGGTTTGCTTCCATCTCAGCCTCACACATGAGTATCATTCATGTGTGAGGCTGATGTCAAAGCTGTAGAGGAATTTTGGTTCATGAATAATTGTAGAAATAATGTAGGAAAAGTGGAAAATATCAGAGGTTGTTGTACGCCTGCTCGAAAGCAGAATGATTCGACCTGGAAAAGAACACAGATGCTTACTTTGCTGTCATACAGTGCTTCATGCAGTGTGTCTCCGTCATACTCTGTTTCACACCAATTGCATAACCTGCTGCGGGGCTGACGCCTGAGGCAAATAAACGAAAACATGACAGAAACTGCATGAGCCAAAACTGCTCAAAAACAACCACAGTTTCCATGCTATCACAGACCTTGGCGGTAGTGTGTCTGTGGGTGGGTGTGACCTGGCAGTGAGCAGCACGGCAGCAGTGGCTTAGTGTATCATCTGAGCCTAGTGGAGCCAAGGAGGCCATATGCACGGACTGAGGGGGGCTGAGCCACAGAGATCTGGTCCTGTGGTCCACTGCTCGGGCCGAACTGCCAGACCATATGGAGATGAATAATGTGAGTTTTTTTTTTTTAAGAAACTCTGGACTCCCTTGTCACGGTGCAGTGGCATGTTTACTTATTATTTTAATTATTTTGCAGGACTGTAATCTTACTTCTTCAGGAGGGAACACTGATGCCATTGAGAGGTCGAAAGTGATGGCACAAACAAAGACAAATCCCATTGAGCTAAAACAAATATATGTATAATATTTACATTTGACTTATCTCTGAAGCCATAGCTTGAGAGAGAAGTTCCAACACTGGCTCCTTTCCCACCTCCGCACTGCTGGCCAATCATGGCGTGAAGTGGGTGTGAAATTCAGATTACCTGTTCCAGAAAGTTACAGAAAAGGGTCAAACACAGCCTCTTTCTAATAATACAATGTCCGAAAGTTGTCGGGGGAGAGGGTTTCTAAAGCTATTCACCAAGAAGACAAATCAAAATCAAGTTTATTTATATAGCCCAATATCACAAATTACACATTTGTCTCAGTGGGCTTTACAGCCTGTACAGGATACGACCCCCTCTGTCCTTAGACCCTCACACCGCACAAGGAAGAACTCCCTAAAATAAATCCCACAATTAAAGGGGGAAAAATGAAAGAAACCTCAGGGAGAGCAACTGAGGAGGGATCCCTCTCCCAGGAGGGACAGACGTGCAATAGGTGACGTGTGTACGGAATAAACAACATAGTAAAAAATAAAATAAATACAAAATAGACAATCCATGTGACAGAAATGATGATGGGATCGTATATTAAAAAGATGGATGCAGGAGGAGGATGTCAAAAAAGCTTCCTGGTGTCTCCAAAAAAAATGTTAGCGTGGGCGTCAGGCAGGACCCGGGCAACAGGCGCAGCCACGGTTCGTGATCCAGACGTAACCTAAGAAGACAAGCAAGCACTGGCTGCTTAACTTTATTCTGAATTTAGCAAGAAGCTTCCTTTAATCAACCTTCTTCAGGACACCATCAAGGTCATCTGGCTTTCCAAAACCCAAATTGTCTACTGAACCTCACGTCAACATGTTAGGGTATGTACAATAAAAGCTGCATTTTACAGTTTGGGAGCACTGATGTGCAAGATCTGCCACAGGCTTAAGCAGCTCTGTGTTAAGGTCTGACATCTAAAAGGCAGGAAAGCATTGACACATAATTGAAAAGAGTTACTGGTAAAATGTGTTAATTTTTTTTCAAATTGAACTTAAAATGTGACTAAACAATGACTTGACATTATAGGCAAATGAGACTGTTCCCTTGTCCAACAGACAAATTCACATTACAAAGAAAGGCGGAACTGTCATCCTCTGCATTATATCCTGTTTCATAACTGCCCATTTATCGAAAGGGAAAAACAACAGCGCAAGCCACAAGGGGGAAAAGGCAGATTTTATTGTCTTTCTGTGCAACAACGCACAGCAATCATCTTTGCAGGCCAGTTGAACTGGTGTTAGAATACTGCATGATAATAAGTGGCCCATTAGGAGCATTGGCGAGAGGTACCACGCTGTGCCGCTGTGATAGACTGAATAATCAAGACGCTCGCTCTGGCAGTAATGGAAGCTTTGCTGCACTGGGAAAATAGAATGAAAGGCTCATCTGTGTGTGCAAGTGTGTGTACGGCTGAACACATAGAGTTGACTTCCTGAGACTGGGGTTCCATTTGGACCTCATACCTTTAGTAAAGATGATATTTCTGGTCATTTCTAGGTTTCGATTACTTGTGTTACATATTTGACTTGTACAAACTCTGCAGAGCATGAACTCAAAAGATAAAGAAATGACATATAATAGCTTTGTTTTCAGAATCACTGTTTACCATGTCTGGCTACAGTAGGTGTTAAACTGTGTTAAGTTGTGTGCAAACAGCTATTTTCCTGGAGAAATATTGGTGTTCTGTGTGTGTGTGTGTCTGTGTGTTGACCGAGTTTATCTGCATCTCAGTAGGGACTCAACAATTTGATGCATCCAAGATACTGTACATCCACACAACCAACAACCTCACACAATATCGTCCAGTCTTCGTTCCATACCATATAGTGCAAGATGATGCAAATCCATAATGCAAATACTTCCAATTTACTCCTATCAAAGATTGGCCGCTGGCTGCAGGAGGTAATCTGTTCGCACATATCAATCCAGTTATGTGTAAGAGAGAAAGATGTACTGTATCTTAAAGATCACATTTGGATGTGCTGTGAGCCAAGGCGGACAAATCTGAGTGAGTCAAGCTTATGGCCAGTGAGTGAAACACACGCTACTGATGTTAAAGTCGAGCAAAACAGACAAGAAAACCCTGAAAAAAAAACTAACATCTGTGCTCCTCACAAGGACGGAAACAACATAATTGAATGTGCTGTCCGCCATAAAAAGCGGCCTTGTCAGAGCTCGGAATAAAAAGAAACAGGAGTCGAAATATTTCCGTCCAAGCCAGCAGAAGAAAGTCAGGATTAACATTTTAAGCAAGGGATTTCAAAGACAAGTGTCAAATGTCACAGCATTTAAATAAAATTTAATTACAGTGCCAGTGAGATGGAGAGGATTAAAGCATTATTCATGAAAGTGCAAATACAAGCACTGGCGCTAGCGTGGCTCTCTTTGTATTGCAGAAGCGTATTTATCTGGGAAAATAAACCAACCATAGCTGCCATTTCCAGCGGCAATTGGAAGAATCCTATTTCAAACTCACAGAACTGTCAGCGTTCTGCATTTGGCTCGGCAGTATCTCATTATCGCCCATTTTCTGAAAATAATTTCTGCCGACAAGGATCATTTAATATGGAGGTGTGGCTATACAAGATGAGCCATCTGACCATGGCCTAGCCTGCCTGGGAAAGGTGAAAAAAAACAGGGGAGAATTGTTTCCCGGAAATCAATAGAGTAATATAATTGTATTGCTATTTACGTAAGAACATCAAAACCTCTATAGACACAATTCTGCAGTCATATCGCTAATATGACCAGCCAAATAACAGTGTGTTGAATCACTTTAATGTGAATTGCTGACAGTGTTTGTCTCAATCCAAATGACTCTCTTTGCCAGCTACAGCTCAGGCTCCAGCAGATGTAATGACAACAATACAGTACCCATCACGGTCTCCTTTGCCAGTTTAATTTTGTCCCTCTCAGAATGTTATTTTGCGGTGCATAAACAACTCTGGCATTCATAAATAATACCTCTCTGAGTAAAGGAGACAGGCAGTCATGAGGCTGGCTGGCAGATGCTGGCATTTTCCGTTGGCACCATGTGAGTGTAAATGTCCCAGGTCTTTCTCTGACACTCGCTCCTGCGGCCTGCAGCCAGTCTACTCGCGTGGGCTGTAAAAGGTAAAAGGCACAGAACATATCCCGCTCGTGTATCATCGCTCTTTATCAATTTGAACATTTTCTTTCTCTAGATTTTAAGTTTATTTATCTCAACACTTCTATACCTTTTGAGTTTGTGCGTTTGTGGTACACGAATACGCAACACACGTACGTTTAAAGAAACATTGCAATGAGTAATGCATGCAGGGAGTGCCAGACACAATCACCCTCTTCTCTAGCTTCTCCTGCCGTGTTTGTCTCCTTATCATTTATATTAGCTCCGTGTTAGAGTCAATCGACGACGACGTCCCAAAAAGGCTGCATTGTTGATCTCAGTGGAGGAGAAGTGAACGCCATCATTGGTCATGATTGGGACAAGTTTTCAAAAGAACAAGAAGATTTGGGGGAAATCATTTTCCTAAAGCTTCTCTTGCCAATTACTAACGGCGTGTTATTGTCAGATCCTCACGTCTCGGTCTCCGCAGGGTTTCTTTCAGTTTTGTATTACGTTGCTCAGCAAGGCTCTTTCATCTGCATGTCTTGTTCAAGGTAATAAGGTACGACACTCCTGATGCCCACCAGTTATATGTGTGAAAAATAAAATCAATTAAAATTTGCAACGGTTGAGGTTGTCAAGGTTTGTAATCTCTATTGAATAGCGAACCAAGCTTGTCAAAGTGGAGTGGGCCGAGTGAAATAAAAAAAATCTTTTAATTTGGGCCACTGCTGTTTGAAGTGTCAAATTAGAAATCAAAGTGAGCGTGCGCAATTATTTTGACAATCAGTTCATCTTTATATCAGCTTCTTAAATGTGGGAATTTGGTGTTTTTTTCTGATCTTTATATCATTGTAAATTAAATACCTTTTGGGTTTTAGGCCGGAGAGGATTACACTACAGAAAGATAAGCGAATATGGCCTTTTTGCGATGGTTAAAGTTTAAAGGGCAACATTCCATCCTGCTGTACTCCTGGTGTGACCTGCTCTTGCCAGAAATGGCTGCCAAGTGAGAGACACATCTTGCACTCCTCATAAAAGGTCACGTAGAGGTCTGCATCTGAGATATGAAAGGTCAGCGTAACTTACCACTGAGATTAAAGTGACCTGTCTCCGCCCCAGGAGAGAGTGATTAAGACCAAGCCACAGACAGCTGCAAGGCCTGGGGTGCTAGAAAGTGGTCACTGATGGACAATGTGTGTATGTGTGGCGTGCTCATGCATGCCATCGCTGACACCTTGATGATGGTCATAGAAGTGTGAATTAGCACCACCTAAATGAGGGCATGGCACACTTCTCCGCTTTGAATCCACAGGCACGGTCAATCTCATCTATAGCTCCAATAAAGGAGAAAGGACAAAATAAAGAACTTGTGTCGTCTTTAGTCTAAAAATGTGTTTATTGGTTTGGCAGTGGTGAGAACAAAGAGGAATTGAGAGGGGAAATGCAACACATTTTGTGCTGTTGAATTGTAATAAAACTAACCTTGGTCAAAGCACAAAAGACATTTTGGAGTTATTCTGCTCCTGCTAGTGTAGTGCATGACTTCTAATATGATAGTTTACAGGTTCCTTTAATACACATCTAGGAGGCAGGTCTCTCAGTTCTGAATTGTTATTGGAAAAAAAAAAGAAAACATTCATTCATAAACCACTAAACTTAGCTTAACTTGACCTAACAAAAAGAGTTAGCTCACATTACAAATGCTATTGCCATGCTAACGCAATTACCGTCGCAATGCATTTATGTCCATTAATTATTAGTTATTAATTCTATATTTCTAACAGCATAAATCTGGATTTTCAGTGGTGGAATGTAACTACTTACATGTACTCAAGAACTGTACTCATCATATTACAGATTGGGCTTCACGAGCATTTGTACTCTGAGATGACAGTTTTTTTTTTTTTTTTAAACCTAAATACTTTAGACCCGTTTCATAGCAATAAACAGAAAAACATTTGAATTTGAATTATATTAATAGAAATGATATACTACAGAGGGTAATTTTATTCAAATTGCACTTGGACTGAACTTGACATAATGTATACTGTAGATGCCTCAGGTCCTCTGACACTGGGCTGTTAATTATTCCCAGGGTAAAGACAAGGACATACGGGGAGACAGCATTAAGTGTCTATGGTCCTCGCCTCTGGAATAGCCTGCCAAAAGAGCTTAGGGCGTCACAATCTGTTATTACCTTCGAACATAACCAATAATTTTACATTCATATTCTCTAAATCTTAATCATCTTTTGTCTGGCCTCTTTTACTGTGCTTTGTTCATCGTGATGTTGCTCATTGTATTGCAACTTGCCACTAAAGGCGTTATATAAATAAATCAATATTAACTCGAGGCAAAGTATTGCCTCATGTGTCTGTACAAAAAAGAAATTAACATCTTGAAGTCTACATTGCACAAAGTTATTTAAACAATATTAGCATATATGTATTATTAACATGACGTCAATGTTTTATTTATTTAATATCACAGCTATCGTCAATAGCGTTACATACACAGTGGCTCAGTAGGGGAATATACAGGCTGAGATGCCTCCTGTCATGATCAATGCATCACATTAAGAGCCATTGATTAGGGTGTCAGACATTTCTGCTGCTGCCATTACCATAAGCACAATTTGTTGTATTATTGACTATCTGTCAGAGGTCCGTTACCATGGTTTTCTCTGAATAAAAGAAGAAGTAATATTTCATTGACATCCCCATTGCACTTATTGTGCTGTGTACAAAGCCTACCTCCAGTAACTGGCTACAACATGAGAGCTTCTATCGTAAAGCTAGAAGCTGGAAATTTGGATCTTTTCCCCCAATTGCAACTTATTTCATTTGTAAAAGCAGAATTGACAAACCTAGTTTATTGCAAAAAAACTATTTGTTGTCATATGTATTTGCACATCTTACTCTTGTGTTTGCTGAGACCCCTGTGAGTCCATGGCAAACATCGCTGACCTCCCTCCTAAAGTGCTGCCGTTTGAGCTTTCTGCGCTCACATCCAAAGCGGTTGACTATGCGATCGGTCAAATCAAAATGTCACTTTCATGTCGTCTCTGGGACGTCAGGAGGTCTGCACTGACGTGTTCCGACAGCCACTGTTTCAGGGCCTCCTCGGTTTGACGGCTGGACACTCAGACTGGTTGTTTTGCATTCTGAACACACTCGTGTCGTGTTTGTGCCAGAGTAGTTTCCATTACCTGACAGGAGACCCGGAGAGCTCGGCTATGATCCCCATGGCAACGTGACACACGGAGAGATTAGACTCGATAGGATGATGATGTGAGATAATGTGACATGGACTGCTCTTCTTCCTCCGTAATATATCTATTTTATTCAGAACAGTGATCAGCGTTTTCCCAAATATCAGTTTTGCACAAAAATTGGATTTCTTTAAATATAAAAATCACATTTATTCACTCACATCCTTCTTTGTTCTGAGATATTGTAATTTCAATTCCGCAACGGTGACGTCATATGACAATCCACTTGCTATCAGGCATATTTGGCTTTACATGAATGCTATGTATTGCACAGCTGTCCTCCTCCCCTTTGTAGTGTAAATATTATTGTAATTACTTCAACTGCAGGGTGTCCAAGGTGTGCTAAAAATATGTCACTTTAGATATGCAGGGTGCTGAATGAAGTTTATTCCTTCAAATATGTAAGCACATGATGAAAGCATATAATGAAAAAGAAAAGAAGAAAGAAAAAGTTTAAAATGCCAGGTACTTAACGCTGCAATTTGCATTTTCATGTTTCAAAAGCAGCTTATCACATATTTAAATAAGTAAGAATACCCCTTTCAACTTTCAGTTATGCTTCCCTGGTGAATGAAAAACATGAGCAACAAAGCAATAGTATCAGTGCCATTTCACAGAAAAAAAAAAATCTAGAATTGAACTCAACAACCTGACTTTACAGGTTGAAGGTGTAATATATGTAATAAAGTATAATTGCACAAGCCGCTTTTGTCCAATTAAGTTAAGTTGTTTTACCTCTTGCTCACACTATACATGACCTTTCTGTACGTCAATCATACAGTTTTGCACCAGTGCATTCATCAAGCCCCAACTCGGATGGAATGGGAAGTGAAGTACGGCTGACTAAGCTGAAAGCAGAAGAATTTGGAAACCAGAACGAGGCGGCAAGCACAGAGAGAAAGAAAGAAAGAGACGTGTGATGGAGAGTTTCAATCGCAGAGCTGTGCTGATTATCAGATCAGGATGTGAATGCAGTAACAATTAAAATGCAGATCACTGGACTGGGAGGCTTTGGGAAATGAGGAGTTTTGCCAACACGCACTCTAATAATTCTATGTGCAACCCCATTTCAGCCTGCTGCCTCCCTGCAAACCCGAGCCGCTTCCATGGGCTGATTACAGAGTTTGTCCATGGTGAGTGCTTAGACAGACAGTCCATTAGTCCACTTTAACATTAATCTCCATCACTGCACTCCCCCTATCCTTCTCCTCCTCCCCACATCCATTGTTCCTAAAATGAAACCACTCACAACATTTTAGCGGATTGATTGGGGCTCAGTATCGTCATCTAACAAATTGAGGTTTGACCTAGTGATGATCCATCTCCTCTAATAGAAAATGAACCAAAATATAAAGTAGCCCCATAGACTGTCTCGCTCCCTCATCCTGCCACTCTCTCTTACCATGCCATTTCTCCACATTTTTACTCACTCTCTCCACAAGTCCAATTATCAGCCTGTCCCTATGAATGAGAAAACTCACAGAGTCACAGAGTCACATTTATCTCCTCCAGAATGCCGCCACCAGTACTGTCTTAACATCCCACTGTGCTCCCATCTCACTACCCTTCTGTCTACATACTCATGGCTGCTCACGCTACATTCAAAAGTCACTTGCTGGACTTGGTCATCCGGGGAGCTTTCTGTTCTGCCGGTGCTGTTTACCCCCTTTCTCCTTGTACCAACATGGTAAGATTTCCCCGGCCCTGACTTCACCATCGTGGGAGTGACTTTCCAACTGTGAGCAGCGGCCACTTACCATTGAAATGTCTTGGCTTTTCCTGCTATTCCGTTTTCCATTGGCACACAACCCTCCTCTTCAGCTCACTTGACATTCTCTCCACAGCTAAAAGAGAAAGTGCTCAATGAAAGAAATTAGCAATCGTTTCCAATCACAAAGTGCAGATGCAATTAAGAGCGCTGTCCCTAACGGACCGTATTAACACCTGTCATTACTGTACTACACAACTTCAATCCAGACAGTTCACAGATCAGGTGCATCTGAATGCCATTAACACTTTGTGAATATGGATGTGTCGTTTGCAGTCGGATAAAAACGGGATCGTCTTTGCCAGACCAAGTCAAATCAGCACGTTTTGGGTTGTACATGATTAAAGGATTCACGGATCTCTAATTGTCATTATGGAACACAGGGTTGCACAACGGAATGCAGTTTTAGCCCATTTGCTACAAAAAAAACAAAAAAAACCATGACGAAACCAATTGAAATCTGTGTCCGGAGGAATGTGAAGCAGCCAATGCAATGGGGAATTCTCTGGGCAGATAATCATGCCGGCGTCTCAACATAAAAAATTTGACATCAGGGAAACAGTGTCCATCGATTTATGTTTGACCACCAAGCATCACTGATTCGAAAACAGAGTCCCACCGGATTCCTGCGCTCTGTCCCTGGTGTCCGCCCGTCAAGTGCAATAGCTTGATCCGGGATGCCACGATGGAGCCAGGTCTCTGTAAACATGTGGGCACAACGCTCTCTTATCACGTGTTGCTGGGTTAGCTTGAGTCTTATTTCCTCTATATTATTTTCCTACATGTACAACCGGACATCAGCCAGGGGCAGGATGGGTAGTGGAATAGCCTTAGGCCCTACCTGTGTCTAGCTGAGTGGGAAAGTCGTCTCAAGGTCTGCACTTTATCGGTATTGATCAAATGGCATATGAGCTCAAGTAATAAAGATGAAAAGACACCAAATTCAAGCAAAAATTATATTCACAATGGAAAAGTGGTTTCTGGCAGCATCATAACCGCTATGCAATACAGTCAATAGTACAATCACATCATAACTACCAACTGTGAATGGATAGAAAAACAAATGTTGAAGAAGCCTAATGTTCAATTTCAACTGTCCTCTTACATGAGCTTCAGTGGTTAATGCGCTTTGCATGTGCATGCTCTCACTCATTAGACAGCTGAAATCGTCTGACCCCCCCCCATCTGTGAGCATAATGGTTTGCCTCCATATTTCCATAACATTATACTGACCATCATTGCAGAGTCGCCAACACTGTCCCCATACTGATTGCTGTGCTGTGAGGCATGTTGTGTTGTGACCTCTCACGTGCAGCACTGAACAGAGGCAATCATCTCTCTCGCTGTAAACCCCACCGCTGCTCCAAAATATATTTTCCAGCATTAATTATTTACCCAGTTCACTGATGGCTTTACCTAAAAAACATGTCTGTTTTTGTTTTTGTGTCAGTACAAACACTGCCGGTAAATAAAAATACCCAGTTTCAGTTTTCTTAGGATTTGGCCCCTGATTATTAGTGACAATGCATATCAACTCAGCTCAACATATTTCGAGGGCTACTTTCAAGTGTTGGAACAACATAAAGCGGCCGTGTGACAGGAGCATCAAAGGTGTGAAGCCTAGTATGGCATGGGGAAAATGTTTGTGTGGGCTAAATGAGCAACTGTCACATGTCCTGGAGCAAAGCATGAGACCAAACGACAAGATAACACTGCTGGAAATTTTCAGTGTAACATTGAATGGAAGCAAATAAGGTGTCAGGGCCTCGGAGGCCAAAATAATAAACAGGAAGCCCGCACTAACTGGAAAATAAAGACTCTGAAAAACTCAACAGAGAGACAACACCAAGCTCCCTAACTGACCACAGGAGAAAAGAGGGATGCGAAATAAATGTCAAATAAATGTAGAAGGCTTTCTTAAAGTTACCAAGACTAATTGAACAAGGCACTCCTACCAACTAGTCAGCAAAGACACATAATGGGTTAAACAGGGCTGTATCAAGGTACTATGAAGAGCACAGAGTTTCACCAATAACATACTAAACAGCAGCACCAGCCCAACTAACAGCCTGGTGGCCAAGAGGCAGGGAACACTGGTTCTGGGTGTTGATACGCAGCTCCACTGTCGAGCGTATGAAGTCCAGGTGTGGGGGGTCCAGGTACTCAGAGAGGGGAATGGCAGACCCGACACAGTGTACAACATGTTTAGTGTAATGCGCGTAGATGACATGAAGATGGCCACACAGAATAGAGAGGTCTTTAAATAGCTCCAAAATCATGTGTGATGGGGCTTGACTTCTCATGCGAAATATGAAATATTTGGCTTAGGGCCTGACTCAATAGCACGTACAATTAAGCTATGTAAAGGCTCCTAATTCTAACACCCGCAATAAATCTAGAATAGCACAGGCCGTAAATAGGACAGAACAGAAATAGGTCTTCATCTCATAGGTTTTGTTTCTAAACTCCTCGTCTGATAAAACTCTGGCATTGTACTTACAGGGGAATGTTTTAAGATTACAGAAAGCACCTTTCAATAGCTGCCATTGTAAAACAGTTCCTTGTCATAGTTCTATCATGCTGTTAACGTTTAGAGCTCTAACATTTGGATGACAGTATCAATAGAAATCAGGTTCTAGGACAAGTGGGATTCCTGAAGGGAAATTTTGAAAGGCGTCCTGCTGCTTATAAACAGTACTTACAGAAAACACAACTTCCCCCGACATTTGCAAACGCTAAGCACAATATAATATTCAACACTTCTGCACCCTACTGAGCTGTGAATACAATAGCACGTCTTATAATTGCTTTTGAGAAATGTTTTTGTCCCATCCTTAACCATGAAAAAAAAAAAGGCAACTCAAATAAATCCAATCTAGGAATCCCCTGTGTGTCTGCTTCCAGCAGAAATTGTGAAATTCTTAAATCAGCATGTCTGCTGATGAAAGTGAATCCTGGGTAACCCGATCTTAAGAAGAAAAGACTGAACTTTTCTGTGAAAGTCTTGAGTAAAAAAAATATTTTCTTGTTGGTGTATGAACGAAGAGGAACGGAGACCAAAAGACAATGCTGTTTTGATCGACATCTGTGTTTGTGCTCATACGTACGTGATTGTTTGTGACTGTTATTACTCCTGCTGGAATACAAGCAGTATTATTTCAGCAGGGAAAGTGTACATACTGTATATGATATTACTGGAAATTAGCGAAAATTTGCATTATTGTGTGCAAACATATAGTGAGGAGGTGGAGTGGTCGGCCACCGGTCAAGGGTCAGTGGCTCGATCCCCAGCTCCTGCAGTCAACATGTCGAAATGTCCTTGGGCAAGATACTGAACCCCAAATTGCTCCCGATGACATAGCCAATGGTGTGTGAGTGTGTTTATGTCTATCACTACTAACGATGTTACTAATGATGTGCACCTTGTACGGTAGCCTCTGACTCTGTATGAATGTGTGTGAATGGGTGAATGCTGACGTGTTGTAAAGCGCTTTGAGTGATCGCAAAAGATTGGAATTTATCATTTACCATAAGCAAAATTCACAAATAAGAGGCCATGCTCCCATCCTAGGAGGAACACTTAATTGTAACTCTACGGCTCAAACACTATAGTGGCCATGTTTATGGTAATAAAGGAAGATGTCAGCCAGTACAGCAGTGTGGCTTATTGGTGAGTTTTTAATAGGTTTTGGACAACAATGGATATATCAGGCTTTGGATTTGGTCTTTTCATGGGACAATAAGAAATATATAGAATATCACCTGCCTTATCCTTTAACACAATTTTCAATTACTGTGTATTAATATTTTAAAAGGTGTAGCTCACACTGACAAATTACCTCTGAACTCTGCAGCTCTACGGAACATCAAACAGTAGCAGACAGTTAGAGACGAGCTGGTGAAAAAAAGTTAAATCGATTAGAGACCCAGATGGCGGAGACCAAAACAGAGCTACATATGGGAAAGTCCAAATCAATGCTAAGGTTGCTCCATGTAAGCAAGTAATTATTTGCTAACATATTGGCCACAAAAAAAGGAAAAGAGAGACACCAATTGAGCTTTAAATAACCCAGATTACAGATGCTGTTGGTTGATTTGCCTTTCCCTCACACATTGTCTCTTTCCTGTGCACTTGTTTTTCTCTCGCACATCTAAATGCAGACTTGTCTATTTTCTCCTCCTCTCCCAAGTCTCTGCCCCCTCATCTGGTTCAGCTGTGGCTTGACAGGCTCAACACATTCAAAGCTACTAAGAGACAGAAGAGCAATTAGATGCTAAATAAAACATCTTGTCATGTGAAAGTGTGCATAATGTGTCAACCCTACCTCATTCTCCTATTTGTTTGGAATCTAATCTGAAAATGTTGGCAGGTTTAATTTTGAGGTGTATTTGAATTTCAGGCATTACGTATGGAGGAGTGATATTTTTCACATTCTTTAACACAGGGGCCAGGTTGTTTATTTAATCTGCTAGGAAAAAGACATAAAAAGGCTCTTGTGTGGCATAGACAAAACAGCCACATATGACGTGGGGAGGACATTGTGGGCTTGGTGGTGTGTAAGAATGGTTGTCATTGCAAGCAAAATATGTTTGCAGGCTTGTCAAGACATATGACACATTGGAGCACAGTTTTGCCATAGGCCTTAGTGCAGCTGCCGTATATAGAATAAACTTAGACACGTTTTGAAGGCAGTTCCGTACCCATCCAGCTCCGGTCTAGGTTGCAATTGAAAACCGTGACTCACATACACACACGGAAGTGGTGAATGTTTTTTTTTTCATTTGCACCTCAGCAGCGAAAGCAGTTCCTAACATTACCCAAATGCTAGTTACAAGTGTGTGTGTGTGCGTGTGTGTGTGTGTGTGTGTGTGAGGGGCTTTATTAATGTGCATGTGCATCCATGTTGTTTTGTTTCTGAAGCCGAAGGCTGTGAATATGCCTTCCCTCATCCCTTTTTGATAGAAGCCGCATGGAGCTTTTATGCCGTGTCATGTTTAGCTCTCAGTTTTTAAAATGATTATACTTGCAGAGTAAAATGATGCACCATTAAGCGGTACAGAAAAGGCACATTTTACTCTAACTAATGCATTTTGTACATTAACATAATATTCTAGTTGCTTTTATTTCACGAATGCACTGGGTGTCAGACTATGTTACTGTAACAAATACAACATTTCCATAGAGGATTTGAACAGCATCATTATAGCATCTTTCAGCTCATTGTTTTGGTTTTTACGGCCTCCAACTTCACTGTTTTGGTTCACTCTCATCAGGGCTGCTTCCAGCTGCACCAGATGTTTTCAGTGAAAAAAGCTCAGATAAACCGGCTGTACACTACCCGCCCAGCAATACAGCAGCAGCAAACAAAGCTAACAACTAGTGGGTGAACATAATAGAGCAGCTAAAGACTAGGTAAAGAACAAAACAGGGCTTAAACAAAAATATTGAGTGAAACAGACACAACGGACAGAAAGATTAACATAAATAAATACTAATGTTGCTCCATTTCTGCTGGCTGTATAAATAGTCAGCTGTAAGCCAACACATTTAAAAGGTGATAATGTGTCAATGTTTAGAGCGTATTCCGCTGCCCCATGTTACTAAAAAGAAATACATTTTTACTGCTTTAAGTGAAGATCTGAATAATTCCTACCATTTGTTCCCTTTCTCCAAACTTAATTTTGTTCCCAAAATTCTGACCTTAGAAAAACAACAGTCATTCTCCTTACATCCATCTCTATATATAAATTAAGCAACACACCAGACACTGTATCCTGAGGCAAGAGGCAGCTCCAATGATGCAATGTCAGAAATCAAACTAGACTGCGTAGGTCTTTGTGTTTGACAGCCTTTGCTACTGAAACCTTTCTAGTGTCAGACACTTAGTGCACTTTGTAGCTCAGGAGTTGAAAATGTCATTTGCCATTGCTGAATGTCGCAAACGTGTCTCGTTTGAACCAGATGGGTGCAATGAAAAGTAAAGATGAAAGGAAAAGACAGATATTTTGCACGCTGTTTCTTCTTGTTGTTCAAACTGGAACGGAAATGATGCTATATTTGACTCCAGAGTCAAAGTGAGAGTCATCGTGAGGAGAATGGGGGTAACCAGTCTTGATTTGTTAGATTATGGTTGAGCAGGATGGCTGATAATTCAGCTTTAAGATATGTGAAACTAGCAGTAGCATATTCCTAGCCGGCTAGCATGCTAACAGTTAGTTTGATAGCTACTGTAGTTTGCTAACTAGCCCTAGATCCACATTTTTAGCAATGACAGAAACAAACCAAATCAAAACAAATTATTGTCACATGCACAATCAAACACAATGCAACGCATGATACAATTCTCAGGTGCCGAGCTCCAAAACTCAACATACATAACAAAACACGACAGCAATTCGCACACTATAGTAAAACATAAAGCACAGCGGCATTACCTCTGTGCTTTATGTTTTGCCATTCAGGGCCTCTTTAACATATTCCCTTGATGTTTTATGTCTGACAAAATAAGAAAAACTGTAAAAAG
The DNA here is from genome assembly GCA_943590825.1 of Bovichtus diacanthus. Lineage (NCBI taxonomy): Eukaryota > Metazoa > Chordata > Actinopteri > Perciformes > Bovichtidae > Bovichtus > Bovichtus diacanthus. Next base: position 5,378,764 of record CALSBV010011010.1, on the reverse strand, counting down.
AAATCTCATAATAAAAACTTGCTCGTGTTCGGGACTGACTATAAGGTCAATTTTGTATCACCAGAAATAAATCCATCAACCATAAAGGTGCAGTTGCAGTGAATACGGCATACTTTTAAAACGTTTATAGTGAGAGTCTAATAGTTAGGTCAAGTTATCTTCATATAGCCCCAAACCACAAATTTGCCTCGAAGGGCTTTACAAACTGCATGGCCACATGACCTCTTCTCTACCACGTAGACCTAGAAAGAGGTAGACTACACATACATATAAGAGGCACAACTCATGGACATCATTCATACAGAGGAAGAAGAGACAAGGACACCGTTGACGCAGAGGGAGAGGGGAGCATATTTTAGAGTAGCCATGTTTGGCAGAGGCCTTAAGATTACAGAGAAATACAAAATTGAAAAGAACGAGTGGGTGAGGAGATGTGTCAAACCTCCAGAGAAACAGCACATTTCTATAATTTGCATAAATGTATGCAATTATCTCTAATGAGGCACACCAGTAGAGACAAGAAATGCTCTTCTCGATCCACTGGGTTATGGTCATCTCCTGGAAACATTAACTGGAGTCGGAGATGCTGGAATGTTGATAAAAGACAAATGTAGTATTAGACAATATCAGTGGCAGCTATGATTTTTTTTAGATCTTTGATGAAGGGACGCCAGGTGAAGAATGGTTGAGATTGAACGCTGACCCATTTGAATGCAGGTGAAATACAGTACATGTCATACAAAAGCATTTATTTGTGTGCACAGCTCCTAACTGTAACAGGGTCCTGTGTATCATATTGTGCATAGAAAAAATGTTAAACATAATTTGTAGTTTTTAGTCTTTCATTATATTGGGAATCCAAACTATTTTTTCCTCCATTTTTGTGTGTGTTCACTTGTGAAAAATAAAGTTATTTAAATTGTGTAGTTATTGGATTTCAACCAGTGGCACCAACCATCGTTCCTCCCTGGACACAGTTATAAGCAACCAGTTTACAGTACAAAGTCTGGTTTATTCACATTACCTATTCATTATTTTATTTTACTTTTATTTTTTTGTAGTTTCAATGTTAGAAATCTAAAATGGTACCACTGACATTTTTTTGTTGGAGAAATAAATAAATAAATAAATGCTAAATAAAATTACTTCATATATTTCATCATATAATACTATTATAGGTATTGTTAATACATATTATAAAATATCTTAAAATAAAAAAATAAAAACCCTGGCTCTCTGGTGATGCAAGAGAAACATCTCCAGAGTGCTGGCTGTACTTTAAATGAAGAAGAAAAATGCTTTGCTTCCAATTCTACAGAAGAAGAATAAGGATCCCAGGATGTTGTATTCACCATACAGTAATACACAGAGGTTCATCTTATTAAGTAACTGAGTCTATGGAGTCTCTCTTTTCAAGTCAGTGGAACTGAAAAGCCTGCCATCTTTAATTCCCATGAGCATTTGCAGCTGTGTCCTCCCTGGGGTTTACCAGCACCCACGTTTCCCTTGAGGCTCCTCCCTTTGGATTCACACAGGGAAGCCAACCAACACAAGAGCTGTTTCATTTATTAGCACATTGTGCCATATAACATTTCTATAGTAGAAGTATATTTTGGAAAGGGTTGGGAGAAAGTCATTTCAAGATTGAACATTACTGCCCAAGTTTTATACTATTGAGGGTGACATTTAAAAGTTTTAGCTGACAGACACAAAACAATCTCTCTGAATTTACATGGAACTGCAGCTGTTGTTTACAATTGTATTCACACAAACTCACACTAAGCTCACCTGTTCCGTACATCTAAACCTTTCTCTCCCCTTAACCTGAGCATATTTCTATCTTTGAACAAAAAAACTAAACAGGTTTTAATCCTAAAATGAATGCTTATCTTTGTGGGGACTGGTTCTCATAACGGGGCTCACTGAACAGATCTCTTTAATGCCATTAGTACAAGTACACCCACACACACAGTGACAATGTGTTACACTTGAACCTGGACTGTATTACATCAGAGAGTAGACTGAAATCAAAAACACCCATCGGAAACTTGCTTTGAAGCCAATTGACAGAATCTCAGTTTCTAGGTCATCAGTTCCCCAGGGGGCATTGTGTAACTGGTGAGAGAACATAAAAAAACAAAGCAACAAATGATGCAGATGAAACGACACACATGCAGGACAAATAGAATGTCCCTCATGCAAACTGCAAAGAGAGGCTTTTTTGTTTCTCTAAATCCTGTATTTAGAGTTAATTTTAATGCAAGTACAATTTCACACTGAATCTTATCTACGGACTTTGTTAATATTTCCAGGAAAACTGTAATGCAGTTTGTCTCTACAAAGTGTGTTGAAGTGAGATTCTTTGGAATAAAATCTAATTAAATTTGGAGCCTCCAGAACTGCTTCCATACTGTGCGTGTAACTGATAATCAAACTGCCAAACAATTAAACAATATTCAAAGACAAATTATATAAATTGATACATCTTGTCACCTGCCGCAACAGTAACGCTGGTATTGTTTTCACCTTGTGAGTCTGAGTGTGTATCATTATGGCCTAATGTGCTCCTGGAGACGACCTAGTTCTTTTACTAGTATTTTGCCTGGTGTTTTCATTTCTGTCTGTCTGTCGTTAAATGTTTTCACTGCAATAGCGTCACAACTGTGAAATATGCTGTCATGAAACTTTACAAGTGTGTAGTTTGAAGGACAAGTTCAAAGACGGGCGTGGTCCGAGCAGGAGTGACAGTTGAAATTGGTTACACGTATTGCTTACTTCAATCCATCCATTTTCTGACACTTACCTGGCTGTAAATAAACACACATCAACAAATTCATATCTATCATGACAGCAGCAGAAATAAGAAATGATCTTGAGATAGTAAAAGCATTTAAATCAAAATGCTAAACAATTATTAACACTTAACTGTCACTAAAGGTAGTTTTAACCATTCGCCAAAGGCGCAGCCAACAGGAATAGTATCCTCAGGCTAATCACTGAGCCTACTGTCTCACACTCTTGTATGAACACATCTGGAAAAACCCCAGCCCCTAAGTGGTCTCTTCTGCATTTTCCAGCTTACATGTTGCAGTTCCGCATGTACTGGAAGTGTCAAGGGCAGCGAGCATGTACGAGAGCTAGTATCAGCAGCAGCCAAGTTAGGTCGAGCACACGGGTTCGTAGTAACAGGAGTGAGTGCATAGAGCTATGGTAAGCCCAGAGGGGAAAACCTTGTCACGCAGTACCTTGGCATCAGACTTGTAGGTACTAACTTCCATCCCAACTGCTTTGCCTTTGGCTGTAGACCATTAGGTGATCTCAGAATTATATCTCAACCTTTTTGCAGATGACACTGCTCCGTTGGTTTCACTGGACTATGGTCTTTAGCATGTGATGGGACAGTTCGCAGCTGAGACAAAAGAATTGCAACAACAAGACAAGGATAAAAGACTGCCCTCAATTTCTACTACCTGGAACTGAACCTCTCAACTCAACCAATAATTACACTACTGCAAAAAGTCTTAGGGAGGAATGGGCTTACAAAGCATGGGACTTGGACACCCTAGACTGTGGTGTGTAACTTGTCTCCAACTTTTGTTTTGTTTAACCGCGACCACAATCTTTCCAGAGACTCTCACACACACTTTGTAATGGTAAGTTTTATAAAACACTGGAGTTGAATCAATGACCCTCAATAACGAAAATCGTATACACAATCTCTTCTTTTCTTTTATAAGGTCCTCTTTACTCACACTTAGAGTCACTTTGTGCTTGAACCCTTCTAATACCTTCTAGCAGTTATCGTAGTTATATCATGTAGAATCGCTTTTACATGAGGGAGCGTAGGCAGCTCTATTCTCACCTATGTATTCATTAGTTTTCATGTATGTGTGCTTAGTGTTAGCGTGAATACTGTGTGCGCATGATTCTTTGCAAGACTGCAATTTCAGAAAGCATACAGGCGCATACTTCGGTACAAGTACGCACGCACCGACTATGTGTCAGACAGGTGGGAATCGGCCAGGAATTAGCTGCTAATGATTCTTCTCTGTAATGGGGAGGCAACCATCGGCTGCAGGGAATGAAAGGTCAAACTGAGTGCTGCCACAAACCTTTTAAAAGGTTAAACTCGACATTGAAGTATTCTTCGGCACAAAATCTTTACAGGTCATAAAAAGCATACATATTTATGTAGGTGGGGTTGGCATTTGTGTGTATGTGTGTGTGTTTAGTTGTGATGGTTTGAGTGTGGGGTATTTGATTGATTTTATATGTTGTTTCCTTGGCGTTTGTAGCTCTTATGCGAAAAAGCTGCTGGCTACACTGCTGGTCTCATAAATAATGCATTTTTTACATGTGATGAAATCATTAACCTCTGTATTCATTCATATGATGTCCCTGGGAAGAAACAGTATGTGGGTAAGATACAGGGTAAAAGCTTTGTCGTCTGTTTTAATTTTAAAATTTTAAGTATTGGCAGATAAGAGGACATTCACAGTGATGGGTATTCTTGGCTGCTGTCACCTTTAGCTGTTTTCATAATTTACAATACACCTTATATTTCCCCTGGTGTCACTCTGAAGTGTCCTTAAAGGTTCTGCGGCATTCAGGACAAGTAATGGCATCCTGAGTGGAGATTGAAGTCACACAGTTGTTACCTCAGCTACATTTATCGCATGGTTGTAGTTACTAGTTAAATTCAAGAATTAGCTTTACTTGTACAACCACAGTTCAATAATGCGTTGTCGTGACTTGAGTGTTGGAAATTTGAAATTGAATAGGTAACTGAAAACACATCGGGCCTGTCTTTCCACTGTGAATTGTGTCACTTGTGAGGTAGATTACTCTTATTAGCAGTCACTGAAATGAGATCTGCCGGTGGGGGTCTTGTATAATGCTCCCCATTCAAATTCTTATCAGACACACGTTTAAACAAGTGGCTGGTGTGCGTGCAGAGAAATTGTAAGTTTCCCGAGCCCTCAAAATCTTTTCTGGGGTTTCCAAACCCTGTATCTCCCTGTCATGATGGATTCCGTATATTAATAATAGACAGAGCGACTATTATTATGGGATATCCAATTTAAAGTGATGAAAAAGTAATAGACTGAAGCTTGAGTAAAATGAGAAATATGAGTAAAGATATGAAAAAGGGGGTTTCTGTGCATAATATCCTAGTAGTACAGTGTAAATTACTCTTGAGCAATTTACTAAGTGCTCGTGGTATTCAAAGCCTCGGCTGGACTCCTGGGACCAGATGCATAAAACTAGATTCAGGACAAAAAAGCCTGTGTATGCACAAAAGCAGAAAGTATGCAATTAGTGCCAGATTTATGAACCTCGATGTACAAAATGTTCATTGTCGTACATCTGAGTCACTGTGAAATTGCGCATACATGCACTGGCCTTATGGGAACTCCCACTACTCATCACAGCTAAATATGATACTTCCGAGTCCCACTATCATATATCTCCACAACTCTGAACTGAGCATATATAATAATTAGTTTTGATAAAATCACTTATCACTTTTGGAACTTACTGAACATACAGTTTAACTGGGGAGAGGCGGAGGTGCACAAGTGCTTTTAAAATTTCCCATGAACATTTTAAAATTGATGCAGTATTCTCTCTCGTACATTACTGCATAATTTGTATCAAAACATGTGCCTCCTTTAACCCAAGGTAAAATAAAATCATGTCTGCTAAGAGAACCACAAGGTTTTGAGGAGATGAAGCAATGCCCCACACACTCATGGTTCATCCACACAGGTGTTTTCACTTAATATGCCTGATTAGAGCTCTTCCTGAAGGCCTTGCACACACACACAAACGCACACACAAACTCACACTCACACAGGTGTTTTCAATTATTCTGTCTGACCCCAGGTTGAACGTTGCCACCAGACTCCATGTTCTGATGAGAATGATAAAGTTTTTTGTCCCACCCTACTAGTTATTATAAATCTAACAGGAGAGTCAGGTGCAGTATGTGCACACCTACACATTCCTTACAAGAGGACTAATCCGCCAAAATAATTAGAATCTAATCTAATCTAGATGGTTGTGCAGGACCTTAAAGGTGAGGTTAGTCCGCAAATGGCCTTTTTCAAGGCATTTTGACATGTGACTGCAGGAAAAAAAACACAGGTGTAAATAGCAAAGTGTTTGTTGAGATGCAGAATTTACAACTCATGGAATGCTGTTGTTAGCCTGCTAACCATACTACACAACACAAGTGCATTTTTCCATGGGCCTAGTACTGTTTCCAAGGTTAAGAATGAACGATGAGACTTAACTTTCGGGCCAACACAGTCAAGAAGTCCTAAAAGTGCTATGGATAAACGTAAAAGCCTGTGAGCTGATATGTGAACAGATCCACCTCCATGACAACTGAGCAAACTCCATCTGCTGATGAAGACTGCGCAACATGGTAATATGCAGTCAGAAAAAGCGAATAATTGGACCTTGGATAGAGATGCAAAAGTAGAAAAATTACACCCACTATTAGGAGAGAAGGTGCATATCCAACGTTATGAAAGGCCTCCAGCTTCGCTAGGTTTCACTTTCAGTTATGTTACGTTTAGGCACCAAAACTATGAGGTTAGATCAAGGAAAAGGATCATGGTTTGGGTCAAAATAAGTATGCCTACATTTGTAACGTTACGTAAATTGCTTATGTTACGTCACTCTGCTTATGTAGACTACATCAGTTAAAGTAACGCTGGGTTTTGTTTTCACGCGGGAGACAAACTCCCGTAAAGAAAGCGGACCATAAGGGACTTCTTTACTCGAAGAGATGTAAGATGATGTCTGAGAAATGATCCAACAAGAGGGTGTCTCCTAACACATGTATTCACCTCTGTCCCACACTGGGTGGATTAATTGAGCCTATTCTTCACAATGACTGGATCAATTTATCCTTTGAGGACACCAGCCCCCTACAAAATTATGTAAATCAAATTTACCAAACGTCTCCCTTTCACTCGTTCCCCTCGCTCTCTCCCTCTCCACCTTGTGCTCTTTTTCCTCATCTATCTCTTCTCTCCACCTTTTCTATATTCTTCCAAAAGCCTCAGGGTTAGAGAGAGAGAGAGAGAGAGGGAGAGAGAGGGAGAGCGTGTGCGTTATGTTAAAAAAAAGAAAGAAGCACTCACTGCCAGAGAGTGATGAGAAATCCACTCCAAGCTAATGGAATACAAAGACAACGTCCCCCTAATTTTCAATCCAATTATTTTGTGATTAATGCTTTAAGGGGGGGGGGTTCTTCAATGTGGCCGTCACTCACTTCACCTGATGAAATAGCCAGTGCTTCGCCAAAACAATCAGAGGCAGATTTTGTGATGTTGCGATTGTTACTCAAGGGGAACAGCGGAGGAGAGAATCAGGCAGGTTATAATTACATTGTTATGCAGATTACAGATATTGTCTGAGGTGGAAGGTCTGAGTGTGTAGATGCATGTGGAACCAGCGCCTCAACCTCACTCAAACCATTCATTCCCTGTGACTTTGTCAGATAGGACGCAAGAGGAGCATTTATGGAAAACTTTTGGATATTAGACATACTTATTTTTTTCTAGTTGCTGCTCACGCATGGGTGAGCATTTTTCAGAGATAACGATATACAAATACAACATAATAAACTCCCCCCCCCCCCCCCCCCCCCCCTCTGCTGTATTGTGAAGCAGACCTAGTTAACATTCTCTCAAGGCCTATCAACGAAGTGCAATTGACTTTGCACTGTCGAAACCAACTTGATTTGATTTGCGTAATAATGAAATCTGATGTTTTGCATCAAGAAGGGCAAATTTGTTGACAATGACGATGGGCAAGTGTGAGTTTATTAGCGGGAAGGCTTATGCGTACATACAGTATTCCTGTGTGCATTTCTGGTGGGTGTGTGTTTGTCTTTGTGTTTGTTTAGTATTGTATGACCTTGAGCTGTCTGGATTTGCCAGGTTTTCCCCACACTAATCTTCAAGCTGTTTTTCAATGCCATGTTGCTTCAAGCAACAAAATGTCATATTGACATTGTGCAATTTCCTATTCTTTGATCTCTTTGATGCCATGTTGCCCCGGTGAGGTTGGGAAAGGCGAGCTTAACGTTTTTTTCAATTTTCTGACTGTAATCCAAAGGGACAGGATGGATACAAACAGGGGAGTTGATCAATGTGAAATTATTTGGTGAGAGGCTTTGTTTCAAAGGACAGAGTTGCATTCAGTGCCTCTATCGGATCACATCATCTGTCGTCATTGAGGATGATGTTAGCAATTTTCACAAACAATACATCATATTCTATAGTCTGTGTGTCAATGGAGCTTGATGTAGGTCTACGTTTGTTTTATAGTGGGTTGAGAGTATGACATAACACAATTACAATTAAGTTCCTCCAAGGTCTATCTATCTATACCTGTGTTCATGGCAAAGAATCAGGTCAAAATGCAAAGAGCAAGTCAGAAAATCAACAACAACACATTATGTATAGATTTATTTTATTATCTACCATGATAATCATCTTGGGAACCACTGATCAGGATAACCCACAGAAGACTTTATTAGGACTGTGTGAGAAAATATGTTTTTGTAATTTGGGTGAACAGACACACACGCACTGTGGTTGCCATGTTGTTTGTAATAAGTGAGTGAACATGTGATGTTCCAATGTTTTAAACAGAAAACACAGGCACTATGCTGAAACACACTTATGACAAACTGTAGACCACTTGGGCTAGCTGTAGTGGGAAACACACACGCACTGAGAATAAACAGCAATGCAACACTGCACTGGAGTCAAGAGAAAGAGCTATACTGTAATTGGATGTTCACATGCGTTGAGGCTGTGGTGAAGTGTCATTGTATGGAAATAGCACTTGTTGTCTAGGCAGAAATAAACAAAACTATGAGGCTTGGCAAGGGCTTGTTGTGGCCTTAGGGCTGATTTAACCAGTGTGATATGTTGTTGTCGCTGTTCTGTTTTTATCCCATCAGTTGGCACCTACTATTAGCATCTTATGTGTAATTTAAGTTCAGTTGAATTCATCCTGAGAAATAAAATCACTCTACTAATGAAATATGTAATTTTCCTCAATTTCTTCAATTTGAAAAGAAGAGCATAGGTGACATACATAGCCTACTATGGTGTGTTTACATTTCGAAATAATGAACATTGTGCACGCAGAATCTCTTCCTTCCTCCTTCCTATAACAAAACATTATTTAAATAAAGAATCTACCACTTAAATGAATTAACCCTGCAGGTTCCTCCATTATATGCCTTTGTGAAACACTCTTTGATTTATTAGGCGCTAGAAAGCACCTGTCAGCATTTATCCACTCATCCATCACACTGCTGTTGTGTGGACTTTAATGACCTTTCATTCCCATCATGACTAAAACACGCATGAATATTACATATCATTGCTTTGGTCATTGAGTAACACATTTGGTTGGTGTCCACACAAATGTTTATTGTCTTATGATTTAAGAATGATAATGATGATATTAAATGTCCAAGCATAATTTAGACTATTGAATGACACATTGACAAACAAGGGTCTAGAAATGTAATCTTCTTCAAGTGCATTGAAGTGTATCAACAGTAGAAATAAAACTAAGTGGCCACTTCATTTGGTACTCCTGTTCAACTGCTCGTTAACGCATAAATCTGATTTAATAGTTAAACAGCCAATCGTGTGGAAGCAACTCAATACATTTCGGCATGTAGACATGGTCAACACTGCTGACGGTCAAACCAAGCGTCAAAATAGAGAAGAAAGGTGATTTTGAACGTGGCATGGTTGTTGGTGCCAGACTGGTTTGAGTATTTCAGGAACTGCTGATCTACTGAGATTTTCACGTGCAACCATTTCTCGTCTTTACAGAGAATGGTCCGAAAAAGAGAAATGATCCAGTGAGCGTCAGTTCTCTGAGCGAAAATGCCTTGTTGATGGTAGAGGTCAGAGGGAGAATGGCCAGAATGATTAGAGCTCGTAGAAAGGCAACGGTAACTCAAATAAGCACTCGTTACAACCGAGGTATGCAGAAGAGCATCTCTAAATGCAAAACATGTCAACCTTTGAAACAGATGGGCTACAGCAGCAAAGACCACACAGGGTGCCACTCCCGTCAGCTAGGGATAGGAAACTGAAGCTATGCAATTGACACAGGAACTCCAAAATGGGACAATGGAGGATTGGATTAGGCTCTACTTCTGCCGTGAAATTCTGATGGTAGGTTCAGAATATACCGTAGACCCCATAAAAGCATGGATCCATCCTGCCTTGTGTCAACAGGTCAGGCTGGTGGTATAATGGTGTTGGGGATATTTTCTTGGCAAACCTTTGGCCCCTTTGAACCAAATGAGTATCATTTAAGCACTACAGCCTACTTGAATATCGTTGCTGACAATGTCCATACCCTTTATGACCACTGCATACTCATCTTCTAATGGCTACTTCTAGTAGGATAGTGTGCCATGCCACAAAGCTCAAGTCATATCAAACTAGTTTCTTGAACATGACAATGAGTTCACTGCACTCAAATGGCCTCTGGAACCAGATCTCAATCTATTAGAGCACCTTTGGGATGTGGTGGAACGGGAGATTTGCATCATGGACGTGCAGCCGACAAATCTGCAGCAACTGCAAGATGCTTTCATGTAAATATGGTCCGAGATCTCAGGGGAATGTTTCCATCACCTTGTTGAATCTAAGCCAGGAAGAATTAAAGCAGTTCCAGCCTGTTACCAGCAAGGTCTACCTATAATAAAGTGGCCAGTGAGTGTACATGACAACAGTGACATTTCCTATCAAACCGAAGAGTTTTATTTTATACAAATCAGCTGGCACACAGAGACACAGAGAGATCTTTACTGTCCAGAGCGGAGGCAAGCTGGCTTTTACATGAAGGTACCTCTTGGCTGCATTGCAGATATAACATTCATATTCTGAAGCCGAAGCTTGATCTTCCTCCTTCTCCCTGCAACAGGGCCTGAACAGAATGTAATCATCGAAAAAAAAACGTGGATCAGTCGTCTGCTCCACCTGCCACTCTATCTCTGTAATCCTAACTCTCACTGTAACAATTAAAGAAATGCATCTGTTGATTGATACTACTGATGTCACATTAAGTAATTATATTTTCCTTTGGCGGCAGAGAACTACCAAGCAAGGAGTATTACTGTCAGAAGAAGTAAATGCCTTCCACCTTGTCGTTCTGCTCAAATATCGCCATCATTTGAAGTTATTTCTGTTCCAGGGAGCACTCAGCAGTTGTTTAAACAAACACTTTGGGCTTTTTTAGTGAACAATGAGCTGAAGCTCTTCAATGGAGCAGGATTTTTTTTAAAAACGAGTAACTTGGCCTTGTTTCCTCTAATATTTTCCGTATGCCTCATGCATGTATGTACAACATAGAGAGGGAAGTGAGAGTAAAAACAATCAAAAAAATGAAAGCTAAAAAGATGAGTGAGTAGACGGCTGAGCGATCAACCGAGCAATTGAATGAGTAATTCAACAACAGTGCGAGCTGGGGGACTGATCAGCCGACTGACTGACAGTGAGACAGCTGACTGATTGTCTGAGTGACTGATGTCCAGGTAAAGCTTTACTGGTTCTTAGCATACTAATCATGACATTGCACAGGCAGGCAGTGAGAGCGAAAGTGAGAACGGAGGAGTGGAAGAGAGACAGAGACAGAGAAGGAATAGAGAGAAATAGAAACAGAGATGGAATAGCAGCAGGTGAGCAGAGGGAGCCGTGTGAGGCTTCGCTGGAGTGCAGTTCCAGGTTGCTCTAGATAAGACTCAAACAGGAAATTGCAATATGAAGGCACAGTGTCTCAAGTGGAATACTAAGAGACTCTCTGTGTCTCTCTCTCCCTCCATAAGTCTTCAGTAAAGGACAGTATGCCATTGAAATCCTTAATGCATTTGCTTTATGATTATTACCATGGCACTAAACTTTGTAATAGTCATATAAAAACTGTGTAATTGCTCTTATTATGAAGCCGTACTTTCTCTCCATCTACTATAGCCAACTGCACATAGCCAGCAGGATGTATTTCAATAGGAAAAGACTGGAACATAATAGGAAAGATAATTTACTATATATATATATATATATATATATGGGATATTCATAGATATCTACAAAAACAAAATTCAGAGTCAGAGATTGTTCAAATGAATGTACCTCGTTCTGATTTTGATTCAGGCAGATCTGCAGAGCAGCCAGCAGGGGGGAGTGCTGATCTCTGCTAAATGTGACAGAAAACACTCACACGGACACACACGCACTGACAAAATCATGTATTTGTTCCACAGCTCATTTTTAGAAAGACTGCTTACAACTATACGATAGAGAGTAAGCCTTGAATTTAATGTTTTATATATTCTCGGCCAGTTCCACCACCCACAGGTTTACAATTCCGAATGGTGACCATCAAAGTACACTCAAATAAAAAATGAGAAGGGGCCAGCATGTTCCTGCCGAACATATGTAAATGTCCAATATCCGTTCAGAATCTCAATCAGTTTTTTGCCAAGTACAATGTCAGGGAGAGGAATCTGTGTTTCTGAATGCAAGGCACACTGTAAATAATGGACCATGGGTAAGTGTACAACAGGGTAAATGCTACTCAAAATACATACTTCTCACCTCAGCCTACCAGATACTACCAAAAGACACATGAGCTAAGAGCTTAGATGATCTAAGATTTACGGATTTCTAGCAAAACTCCTTAGACTCACAGAACAAAATCCAGGCCAGTGCGGCTGGTGATTATCTACCTGGGTGGGCAACGCGTCGCCATATAGCGTTCCGTATGATATCTCACGAGCGATCAGTGCGCCTGTGCTAGGCCCCTTCAGTGCAGAAAAAGTTTTCCAACAAAACTTCTTGGTGAGGTTTAGGAAAAGACCTCCTGGGTAAAAGTATATTTGGTTTGACCCATTCACACTGACCTCCTCCCAATGTGGACTTTATTGTTATTTATACTCCATCATCTGTCCTTCTTTATACAATTGACTACATGTGTTATATACCAGTTGATTTTGCGGATATTATAAAAATTGCACATCTAGCTTAGTGTATTGGACTCCAACTAGAGGAGACTCCACCCTACAGCTCACCTTGGCTACTTACTTAATCTGTCTTCAGATAGACAGTCATCTAGAAAAACAAAAACAAACATACGGCATGGGGAATTTTTATTTTGAACATAAATGCATAATGTACATTCACTGTCGATAATAAAACATATTGTTGTACATTATATTGTGGGGACTCTTATATTAAAATCTCTCGACATATAGAAGAGTCATAACAACTTTTCTTTAAATTTGAGATTAGGATTTTTCAATTTCGTCTTCTTTAGTCATGACATCATTTTAATAAAATGATGAGAGGGCAAGGAAGTCATCAATAACTGAAGCAACTTTATGATGTGGAAATAGATTTGTTAAGGCTCGAGGAAGAACATAATAACCCTTGATATAATAATAACTGAGGCAACAATGACAGTTTAGGAATGCTACAACCTATGAAGGGGAGAATTATATATATATATATATATTCACAATACGACCTTGGAATGCTCCATTAAAATGGACAATATCTACAATATATGGTAGCAAGCAGTGAAGGGTGACGGCAGAATGGAGTATATAACCAATCTTCTGCAGCTCAGGCATGGGTCCATCATGCAAGTTAGCTGAAGCCTTGTATCTAGGATTTTCATTTTTGTTAGCGCAATTTTCTTTTTATACTATTTTGTCATAGCATTGTTACAGAGAGCCTGAGAACAGAAATTACACTGACAACAACTGCTCCGCTGGAATTGTTGTGCAAATGACAAATAAGGAACTCGACTTGATGGCACTGAGCTTGGCGATCTCTTGGAGCTCTCAGTAAGTCTTTGTCACTGATGCAGAAAAAGATAATTGGCTGGTAAAGTCCACTTTTAGGTTATATGTTGCGGTATGTCATGTCATGACATTTTACAGCCTGGTTCCCAGTATCCGCATATTAACTTGCCTCAGATTTTTGGAAAAAACCTGCTCCTGTGAGCCCTTAATATAACTTTTAAGGCTCAGTGGCATTCATTCTCCCCTATTCACAATCAGAAATAATTTTATATGCAGTATTGTATGCTCCTGATCTCTTACAGTAAGAACATCTTGTCTGTCTCCAGATTGCAGTCCATGTGTATCACCAAACCCCTTAAGGATGACTGCATCAGCTCCATGTCATTTCCTTTGGTAGAGTTGGAACTACAGGCTCCTTGGCAGGCTCACTTTTTTCCTTCATATCTTACTGAGCGTGTTACCCACCTGGAGGGCCGGGATGTTGTAGAAGGCGCATAGAGAGTCTTAAAAAAGGTAACTTTGTTGCTATCCAGATCCAGTTTGAAAAGGCTCTGCAGTGCAAGTGGAAGGTTGCATCATCCATATTTTTTGTTACAGCAGGAGCAGTAGCAAATGGGGCGGAAGTCATATTAATAGCTGTTAATTGTTATGGTTAGTGTGGTACGTATTCGGATACTTAACTAAAATGGATTATATGTTACACATTGCTATAGGAGTACATTACCATTGCCATGTCCCTTCCTTTCTGATGACTTGGGGGCCAAACAATAGGTCCCTATAGTAGTTTAGATTGTGTTATGGCAGGCGAATGCATTCATGCTCTCATTGGGCACAGACCGTAAATGGACATTGAGATGTAAATGATGGTTATACAATTTTGTTGGCAGTCCAGCTGCTACTTGCTAATCAGGTTTACGGGAATTCATCGAGGCAGCATGGACAGAGCCCAAGCAGGCTCAATCCCCCATTGTTTCTCTTTACATGTCAAAACAACACAGTGACATGTGTGCATGCATTGTCAGTTCATACCTGAGAGTGATATTGGCTGCACCTGGAAGTTTTCTGGGTAGTATGAACATTTACATTCCACAAAGAATGTGGAAAAAGTGTCACAGCACATGGTGTACTTACTGTATGTGTGAGATTTCAATTTCTGTGATAACATTCATACTGCATTCCATGAACTTTTTGAAAGCTCCAGTATTTGTACATGACAATCTTTTGTTCTCTTCTCTTCACTTTCTTTTCTGATGATGAGGAAATTAGCTGCAGCTTGAATCAAAGTAAGCCTCTGCAACTCCTTTGGGTTCATTCTGGTAATCTTGTTTAGTGTCTGCTTTGTTAAATATGGCCTGCAGAATCTTGTTGTCAAAGGGACATTGCGACACTATTTTTAAGACGACACTAACCTAGTTCTCTTTCTCAAATGGAAGTGCATCGATAAATTAGTATTGGCAATTTGTTGGGAAGCATGTGCCAAGAACTCAGGGAACTGTATAGCAGGAGTGCCACTGAGCACTGCATAATGAAGTGAAGATTATGTTCTGAATAAGAGCTGCATGCTACCCAGAGTACTATTGATTCCAAATTGATAGCATGCAGTAATGATCCATTTTTGTTTTTCTCCATGACATGAGGTTTTTTGCAGAACTGCTCAAACAAGAAAATCCATCAAAGCACACTCAATACACACACATCCACACACACGCATGCAAAGAAATGTCAAAGCCAATCGCACATCTACTGCAAAACCAAGAAGCATCCTCGAAATAGACTGAAAAGGGGTAGCTGCTATGAATAATGCACAGGCCTGCAAATAGGTGAGGATTGATTTAAATGTATTACTTGTTGCAAAGTGATTTGATACCATCACACATTCTCTGAGCTTAACTGCGCAAGAGCACATGGGGGCATACAGGCAGGCCTCTGAATAAGTATGGGATATGGAAATGGAAAGTGCATATATCGGAAAAAGAAAAAAGAAAAAACTGAACATTGATGTTGTTTCATATGTGATGTGACTCTGTTATTACAATTTTAGTGTACTTAGGAAAGCAAAGTAATCTTGAAGGCAAAGGATGATCAAATAACCTGAATATGTTCCACGATTATCCAACTTAATACTAGACTGTCGATGTCAACAACGACCATGCCTTTCGGCTATTGTTCTCAGATTATTACACGCTGTTCCTGACATGTACTATGTGTCAATCCAAGTTTATAAATAGCGAAACATTACATAACTGTTTGCTGAAAGCGTAGCGAATAGCTAGCAAGTAGCGACATTGATGACGTAGCTGGTTAGTAATGTACAAACAATAGGGAGCACCAACAAGTGTGACTTTGTTTGCTGCACAGTATGTGTGTCTTCTTCACTTTTACTAATTGTGGTACATCCTTGCGTTGTTGGGTCACGTTCCGAGGCTCTGGTCATGCTGATGATGATGTATTTTATGGTGTTTTGGCAGCCATGTTCGGTGGGTATACGCTTTGCATTTCGCTGAAATAGATTTCACAAATGTCAATCAGGGTGCTACTCCGTATGCTGTTGCACTCGCTAAATCTTGATAGCAGGGTAACTAAATTCAACACATGCGGGTTGTGAGCAAAGCAAAAAGTAATGAATACAAAGAATGCCAAGATCATTGCTGTCAGATGCAAATTATGGATAGTAATAAAAATTGCTTTCAATTTAAAGTGACAGCAAATCAAATGTCCGGAGGTAACTGATTAATCAGCTCTAAAAGGAAAGACGCAATTCAACTCTGGAATTTTTTAAATGTCCAACACAGAACTATAATTTGTAGTAGACCAAGGGAGAAATGAAAAAAATAATTTGGTGAATGTAGCATGAAACACATGAAAGGTTGTATTGTATAAAAAAATGTAGGGTTTTAAAATAGATTTTTAAAATTTTGATTTATAATGGCAGGCACCCAGGATGTGTTAGATATTTGATCTACAATATTTCAAGTATTCTCACCAATACCTGTACAACCTTCTTTTGCCACAAGTTCGAGGCTTTCAGGTTCTTTGACAGATTGCTTGTCGAGTTTACTTTCATAGACAATTTACAATTATTCTTAAATGACAAACAAAAATGTATCTCTATTATCTATTATGAAAAGTGCCCAACCTCCTATGCATTTTGAACTTTTTGTTCTTCCCTCCTAAAACACACTTTTGCCTTATGCTGTCAGCGCATACTTTCAGACATTGGAAAATGTCAGAAATTAGTGAAAAATCAAATTTTAATCGTACCTAGAACAGAATCAGCCTTACTGACGTCAAATCAAATGCTTTCGATGCACATTTTAATCAGCACCAGATGAAGGATCTTTCCTTTGGTGAGGTCTGCGTCTATGGGCCTTGGCCAAACAAAGTAAAAAAATGTGCTTTATGCACTTACGATAAGGTGTGTGAGTGAAGCGGAAACAAACAAGTCCAATGTCATGTCGAAGCTAGGGGTGAAAACCTGATCGGCGTACTAATGTTATCATTCTTGAGGCTTGAGTAACTGTATCGTTAAAACGTGCTGAAATGTGTTTAGGATAAATAAGAATTCAAATCTTTGAATAAGGTTTTAGTTTTGTAGGTTGGTTCTCATGCTGAGGTTGCAAGTTGCTGTTTGGCAATCCTAAAGAGAAATTTGAGTCTTTTCTCTCCCTCTTTCTTTTCTCTCCTCTCACTCTGGCTACTGGGTGTTTGCAACATGACTGTCTGGAACAATTCATTCCAGCTGTGTCCTGTCTGGCGAAATAAAAGCTCAGTTCAGTGATGTGCATGGTTTAGGATTTAATAACGCTTAAAGGCAGAATGGTATGAACAAGTGTGGGTTTGTCTGTGTTTTGCCTGAGAGAAAAGCAGTTTGGGGGAGAAGGCAGTATCACCTATTGAACCAACGTCATTCACATGCATCAGTAAGGATGTAGGGTTATAATGAATGCAATCAGAGAACATTTACTGCACACTTCCGCCATTTGTAGACCTTTATGGAATCATTTTGGACATTCAAGAATAAAATATAGTCCTGGAATTAAATTACCTTATCCTCATACTGATCAGGAACAATAAGGCTGCCACTTGACATCATTGTAAAGAGCCATGGAGGCTATAGGCAATAAGGTTGCTAAAGGAGCATAACATTGCCATGAACTGTTGTGTACATCGGCGCATACACCACAAATCAAACATCTATAGATCACGCGAGGGGCCTGACATCAGAAGCCCTGAGGCTCAAAACCTTGTTTAAGCAAACAAGCTGTTATTGAGTTTTTCAGTGCTGTCATCCGTATAATTTCGGCACATCTTCTGTGCCATCCAGGCTTTTCTTAAAGTCTAGGTAAAACAAAAATAAATATGTGTTCTAAGTTTGTTACACCACAGCAAACGTGTTGATACCCACCCTGCCAACATTTGAAATGATTAAAACATTCGCCAAGAATGTAAATGTAGGCTTCAAAAATTGTGAAAAATGAAGCAGTATTCTCTGTTTTGAAACAGTGGAGCCTGAGGTCTGCTGAAAGCCATCTGCTGCCATCGCACTGCTGCGCGCCATGATCTTAGAATCCCGATCACAGAACTAACTCCCCCATATCACTTTTTTTTTTTCACATGTTTTCAGCAACTATTTTCTAACATGTATAATGTGCTCTGAAACTAAATGTTTTACTGCACTTTACTAGGACTTTAATACAGAGTATTACGCAGTGTGTAGTCCAAAATCATAATGCCTTGCGCTTCATGTACTGTTGCGAAATTCAATAAAACCAACAATCTTGTTCTTATTGCTGTCTTGTGTTTGAGCTCTTACATCTAGCACTAAATTCATGCATCTTTCAATCACTGCTTACAACTGGATCAATTCAGTGGGCATTTCATTTGGTGGTGGTTACACAAAAAACATGCCAAAACTCTTTAATAAATTCCCCCGTTGACATATTTAAGTACCGTTTTCTTCTGACATTTTTATTTCGAGGGATGCAAGGGTCTAAGTAGATGTATACCCCCATACATCACCCATCGCTAACAAAGGCAACATATCTTATTTCCCTGAACATTCACATTGTATATTACGTGCACATGTCGTTTTCTGACACCTCGCGCGCTACTGAACATGAGCTCAAGTGATTCCTTTATTGTCTCAGTGGTATGCTGTTAACTATTTCATGATTTTCTTTGCTAACGTAACCCTGTCACTGAGCACTGAAGTAAAAAGTGGAAAAAAGGTGGAACTTAATTGGTCCCCTTGAGTCTATTTTTATTTCTGACTAGAAAGGAACCTTGTACCACATCTGAGAATTGTCATGAGATAACACCTTTATGGGTTTTTTTAATACTCTACATTAAATTATAGGACCATTATTTAGTAACCTTTCTCTCCGTGTCTGTGTGGTTATGATCTAGAGTTCCAGTTTCTTCCCACAATCCAAGGTTTAGTATATTTACTCCATATTGCATGTAGGTGTGAATATTTGTGTTTATAATGTGTTTGAGACCTTTCACTGCCTTAGCCTTTGTCATTGAAAAACGGAATTTGAATAGCATCATTTGAAATGTATTTATTAGTTTGAAAATGATTTACAATAAACTTTGATTTGTTGATTTTGACTGGAAATCCAACTCTACATACTGTACTTCCACAGTTCTCATTCAGTTCTCACAATTTGAATTCAGTTCACTGAGACACACATCTGGTCGTTGAGCAAGAGCAATCGAGTGCATATGTACAGAACTCTGGTCCGTGTACGTTTTGATAGTTTGCTTTTTGGAATAAATCCAAATTGGCAGAAATGAGAAAATATCTCTTTCTTTTGTTTACTGAATTGATTTGCAGATGCTCCCGAAACTGTCAACTCAGTGTATATGGTCATTTTTGTGTAGCGAATATGTGTTCAAATTTATGAGGGTAATATTGAAAACTTATTACATGTGTTAAGAAGGTAATTCATTTAGTAGTGGCTGTCCTCTCTGCTATAAACAGCTGTGGGAGAATCCCAAGTAAAGCCATATACGACCCATCCTTTATACAGCTTCTGTTATCACTCCAGTCTAAATGAATAAAAAAATATATACCCCACAACCATGGAACACGGAACTTATCTGAACAAGGGGGGGGACCATAAATTCAAGGCACACAGAGGGTGTGTGGGCATGTGCATTAAAACAGACATCAGCCTATATTACTGATGTATTGAGTCGTTACAGAACCCTTTTTTAGTCTGACAGCAAGGCCAAGGCGCCAGGATGAAGTGACTGAGGGGTCTGTTAAAATTAGCAAGGGGACACTTTTTTTCCATGAAACAAAATTAATTGATTTATCCATGCAATAGCCTCAGAGAGGCGAGATAACAACGACAACATAAGGCCAATGTTTCAACATCAAAGAACACATGTATTAATCAGAGCACTCCTATAAGAAAGTGGCACTATCAGATCGCTAAATATATTTTGAATTTATGAATGATTTTCTGTCAAACTGCAGCAGTTTCAGTTATAGCTATGTACTACTATAGCTGGAAATCGAAGCTGGAAGCTGTTACTACAGTTGTGCCACTGAATGATGGACAATTGTCACTTTAACTCATTTGTTAGCATACCTGTTGATTTAAACATGTACTTAACTCCCTGATTCTCTATTTCTTTAGAGCTTAGCTACCACAAGATGGATCCTACCATCATGAAGGGTATGATGAAGATTTTTCTTCTTTTTTTTGAATTTTTCTGCTAGTTTATAGCTGGCACATACATGCACATGTGCTTATGTTGGCGCATGTGTGCGTTGCGCAACAGTCTACATTGTTATTTATTCAAGCCACTGTCTTAAACGAGTTGCGTGCCGTGGTTAATACCTACATTGATTTAATTAGTAGTAAGTAGCATATTGTTTAATCATTTACAGTATCATAATCCAAAAAAACATTTACAGCATCATAAAACAAAACACATTTACAGTATCATACTGTAAACCACAATTGCAGTAGAGCAGTTATACAGTCAAGCACACTCACAATAAAGCTGTTTCACCGTGCGAACATCATTAAAGTGAAGATAATTCGAATACAATGCATGTGATATAGCTCAGTATAGCTCAATATAACACTGCATATAGTACATTCTGATAATGCATCGTGTATATGAGCTGTGCACATCCCTAAATTGATTGTTACCGTTGGCCAGAGCACTAGAGAGAGTGAGTGAGTTTTAGTCACATCCTTGGACTGCGCTGCCGGAGTTGAAAAGTTGTGTTGTGCGTCTGTGAGTTGAAAGGCAGTAATAGCCCTTGAGCAGGAAATGCTGTAATAGATATGAGAGAGTGTGTGGCCAAAATTCAATACCATTGTCATGGGGTGCGTGTGTTTGTATTTTTGCTTACTTTGCCTATATGTGCACCTGTCTGTGTGTGCTTGTATGTGTATCCATGTGCCTACTTCTTTGGCAGAGACCGGTTGCTCACAACAGCTACATCAATGGCTGTAGGCGTGTAATTCTTCACATCAGCAATTCTTACGGATGGAAAATGGAAAGGAAAAAAGCCCCTGGAACAGCGTTCGTTACGCATAACTTATGGGTGTGTATCTTTTTATACAAATGTTTCAAATTACCTTATTTTAAATTTTTTTAGAACTTGGTCAGCTGTGAATGTGGATGTCGAGGCTGAGTGCTGTGAAAATGAGCTACAGAACATCTCACTGGCAGCGCTTTGAAAACAACACAACTCTTTTTACACAAAAACCTGAAACTAAGCGGCCCTTGACGCAACAAAGGTAAAAGGCAAATCTTGGTTTTACTCTGTAGGTATTTCTCTTTTTGTAATTTGATTAATTATGAAGGAAAAGTTCTTCTACATGGCAGCTGTGAAAACTAACACTACTTTTAATTTACATTTTTACTATGATCATTTCAGGTGTTTTCTTACATGTGGATGAGACGTGAGGTAGTTGGATACTTGTTTCTAGTCTTGGTGAGGTGATTTTGTGAGTATTTGAGTGTGATATAATGCTCTCACCTTTGCAAATGAACTAAACTTTAGAACATGCACATACCAATGTTTAGAATAAACAACCAACAGATGTCTGATACTTGCGCGGAAAGAACATTACATACGGTCCAGCATATTTAAACCTGCAATAAGCTCGGTTGTTGCTGACTTGTTCAAAACTAAAGAAAAATCGAGCTCAACTCATACGGGCTGATTGCTACTTAGGCCTAGTTTAGATGTCCATCCAGTTTGTCTCATCTCACAGTGATTGTGTTTCAACAAAATTAGAAATCACTGGTTTTCCAGGAGAAAAGCTGCCAGACAGCATTTAAACCAGTGCTACAAATGTGTCTGGGGATGTACAGATAATATGACCCCAGGTGCTTTTTTTTCTATGCAGCCCATTATTTAGTTAGAGCGGACCATTTGGGAAAGACCCAAGCAATTACCTTTCTAGGTGACAGGGTATCGCTGCATAATGTGATAATAAGTCAGCTGCAGTGTAAATGTGCCGCGTTTCCCGAAAAGGATGACGCTTAATTTACAACTGTCTCACCATTTCCAACTCTGGGAGGAAAAATATCTACTGATTTTATTTTATTCTTTGTTAACCTTCTGACAAAAAAAAATAAATATTCAAAGCTGTTTCACGCAAAAGCAGGCATCTTCACCATCTATCTATCTTGTCCCATCTGACAGATCCCATTTTAATTCATAATTGACTTTTTTATTCTTTCGTTCTTAAAATATATATATATTTTTTGAGAATTAGAGGGAACCACCAATTTTCCTCATGCCAGCTGATTTTCCTACTAGTGGGTGAAATGGTGTATGAACACCTGGAACCTCCTGGATCGCTTCAAGCTGCAGTTTGTATGGGCCAAAAACAGAAGGGAGCAGAAGAGAGGGGAGACTATAATGTTAAGCAAATATGACAGCTTTAGCTTTTTGGTCCATTTTGTAGTGTTGTTTTGGTGTTGCATGATATAGTCTCACCCCTCATACTGTACAAACTGACAACCATTAAAAAACACCTAAAAATGTGTCGGCATTTTCATCAGCTATACAGAAATGATTCTGACTTGGCCATAGAGTGAAAACTGCTGCGTCTGGCAAAGGAAACTGGGCATGACATTAAATGTGCCACAATCAATCTATATTGAGCTTCACTGTGGTGCAGAGTAGGCTACACAGTGAGCTTTCTCTCAAGTTGGTGGCAAGTGGCTCAAAGTATCGCTGCCTCCTGTCTGACACAAATGAATTGCTTTCACTTATGCGCTGGCAGTTCAGAAAATGAGAGTTGTACTTCTGCTCCTCTTGCTAGCCTGCCAAAGATGAAAAGGTGTTTCTTTACAGTACAGTGTGAACGATTTGTAGAGTCATTCATATTAAAAACCCTTTCAACTGCATGCGCAGACTTTGAAAGGAGAAATACAAAAGAACAGGATGATAATCAAAGAAAACAGGTTTGTTATCCCTAACCATATCTCGGTATAAGAAGCAATTGAAATTCTGTTCCCCAGTTTGTTTTAAAGTGCTGGAACAGTCGGCCCCATTTAAAGGCCAGGACAGCTGATTGCAACGCCACCTGCACAGAGTGTGAGGAGCGCTACTTACCGACGTCAGGTTCCATTTGCCTCACGGGCAGCGGCAGCAGGCTGGTAGGACAGCTGACCTCAATAGTCAAATGGAGGGTGCAGTGAGAACGGCTGCTTGTTGACTGGTAGTGCACATCGCTACAAGTGGGTGAGCACACATCGTTTGATAAACACACACACAGAGAGACGATCGCAGACACAGGCCTGCTCGTGCAAATATTTGAGAGTGTGAACCGAGGCCATGCTGCTGAATGCTAAAACTCTCTCCAGTTTTATCTGTCTGCACAGCATAGTCAGACAAGAGGACACACAATCCGCAGAAATTAACACACCTATATATGCACATGCATCAACCAAATAATGTGTACCAAGCGTACCATGCAGAAAGTCTGTATTTTACTGTCTCTGACACACGTGCACGCACAGACGCAAACCAACGCACCTGCATCGCCGGAGTTGTGAGGACCCTTGTGAAAACTAAATTCTTAATGCTTATCTAAATTACCAAAAATATTTTTTGGGGTTTTATACAACCAACAGCTGTAGATAGTTGTTGATTTATATCCCTTTCCTATTAGGAAAGAAAGGACGTGTTAATACAGGTTCCAGAGTTCAGTTGCGCTGTGTTCGGAATTGCATACTAATGTGCCATCCATACTAAGTATCACGTAAAATCGAGTATGTAGTGCGCTCCAACTGCATAGCATGCGTTTGAGTATGCGCCGTGAGCGTACTGGACATATTTAACCGCCCCATCACAACGCATTCTTCAGACTGCACAATGTCGGAGATTTTAACGCCAGGGTAAAAGCTGTTAATATTTTCCTTTATGAAGTTCACATCAGAAGATACAGTCACGTGATGCATCACAGTATGTTAATATGCAGTTTGTTAATACGCAGTATGTTAATATGCAGTAAATGAGAAATGACAGAAATGACAATTCAATTGGCCACTGGTAGAAGCAAACATACCATGAGCTACCTGCAGAAGAGCTTTTGTAGCTGTTGACAGCACAGCTAAACAAACTATTCAAAGAGAGGATATAATTGTGTCGTGCTCTGCAAATGAAAAGAAATGATCTGCTTGAATTTGTTTTTCTTATATCTGTTTTGTGCAGTTATGTACGTAAACCAGTGTTTGACTTTTGACCCATTTTGAGTAATGCCATAAGCAATCAGATGGTGCATGCACAGCTCAACCGGTTTTCCGGACAGCATGGGGTTAATCTTGATGAAGAGTTGGAATGAGCCTGTTGCCTGTGGCCAGTTGTACGTCCTCCCTACAATATTTAAAACTGTTGTTTTACCTTTTTTTTTTTTCCCCTAACCGGCCCAATTCCACTCACATCTATGTGACAAAATGTCGTCTTGCTTAATGTTGTATACAGCTGTGCCTAAATGTCCGAACGTCAGGACAAAAGGTGGGAGTGTAACTGTTCCAGTGACTCAACAGGTCGTAAAAGATAAAACTGCTCTGTGAGAAATATGATGAGCGCAAGTCAAGAGTAGCTCGGACGAGCAAACAGGTGCGTCTGACTGCACCGATATAAAGAATTGTCTTATCTTTATTTAGAGTTGAAACCCCACTGTTTCAAGTGTACAATTTATCAAGCAGTGGCGCCGTGCAGCCCACAGGCAGAGGAACGCATGATGAATGCCTAGCACGGGCACAAACAGTTCCCTCAGTATTTCCAATGGTAATTATAACGGCCTAATGGTTCCCTGGAGACTCGTTGAAATTAGATCAACAATAGATCACTTTTACTACCAGTGAAACGAAGGGAATGAAACAAACTCCTCAAAGTCAAAAGGAACATTGTTGAGACGAAGATGAAGAGAAGAAGCAGAATAGATTTTCACGAAAGTCAATGATTCCAAGTCTGTAACCATGGAAGCAGAAGCAGGAGGAGTTGGGCTGCAAGATATCATGTATCATTTTTTTTTATCTGACATATAGGATTACAATATATCCACTTGGACTGGGGGTGACTAATAATGCACACTTAGGTGGGGATATATTTTCTGCATGAACAACTTTTGCTATAAAATATT
Organism: Bovichtus diacanthus; assembly: GCA_943590825.1. NCBI lineage: Eukaryota > Metazoa > Chordata > Actinopteri > Perciformes > Bovichtidae > Bovichtus > Bovichtus diacanthus. The sequence continues at coordinate 5,353,270 of CALSBV010011010.1, read as the reverse complement.
CTGTACTGCTGAAACTTTGAGGGACACAACAAAGCAGACCTTCCCATAATACTGACGTGAAAATGTAAAAGCCTTTAAAATGTGATGCTGTGTTGTTTCTGAATGTGGCTTGGGTGGATAATGAAGTGATCCTCAGAACACAGTGAGCATTAGTGAGTTTTTCCAAAGTCCTTTTCCATTTCCATTTCTCTCTGTGCTCCTCTTGTGCCTCTGTGGACATCATTAGGCAGACTGAGGGATGCCAGGCAACTCCTCTCTGTGTGTGTGTGTGTCCATGTGTGTGTGTGTGTGTAGTGCAGTAGTGGGCGAAAAAAAGAAAAGAGTCAAGAGAATGACAGCAAAACTGTCAATGATGCAGCTGTTTCATGAGGGATTTGACGCGAAGCCGCTGTGGACAGGTTCACCGGAATAATTGTCCCTCATTAAAGTCCAATTGTCACTCCTCTTTCAATGTGGTGCCTGACCATTGGTTTTCAATATTACTCTCAAGGTAGTGTCTCCTGAGATACAGTAAATGATCTTCGCACCTCATTTAGCATCAACTGTATAGGGGAATGAACACTAATAATCAACATGGCGTAATTGAGCTCCAAAATAAGGCAGTGTGGGAATACAAGTGGCTGTTTCACAGTGTGACGGGAGGGTTTTCTGTGTGAAGAGGACTACCCCTGTGTGAAAAAGATGATCATGATATGTTAATGATTAATCCTGTTTTGAATGTACTGTTTACGTGGTTCAGTCAGTTACGTTATTGTGGACCAAGCATGAAAGTATATTCTTGACCAAAAAAACAAACAACTTTGTCCTTCTAATGGCTATTTTCCCTCTAGTTTTTTAACACATTGGAATTTGCTAGGATTGTGAGATGCAGTATGAAATATAGATGCAGTATAACGTAGAGCATATATAAATAAGCACATAAGTGGACTTTGAGTTAAGATTTCTTTGTTTTACTGTCGAAATGTTGTCAATTTCAATTTGTTTGACAATCTTAAATGTAATCTTTATTGATTGCGTTTGTTCAAATCATAGCTCATAAAGTGCCTCTTATCTGCGTCCAGTCAAATCAAAGTCAACCACTATCAACATGCTAACGTCTGCATCAAAGCAAGAGCTCGGAAGTACTCATTTATTTATATGCGTTTATTAATTTACATGTAATCATTCGTAAGCAAAGTCAATTATTACATTGCTGGCTCTGTTGTTTCTCTAGGTTTTGTTGCCGTTGGCCGATTCCTTTATATTTGATCTTTAAAGAAGCCATTGCTATTTTGGCACACTCAGACTTCCCTTTGCACTGCTAGAAATAAGCAGTTCAAGGTTAAAGTCAAGTTGCTACAGCATAGTGGCTCAGCTGTATTTGTTGACGCTGTTGGCTCCATTCGCTGGTGATGTCTTTGTTGTCCGTGCCAGTACCTTCGTGGTGGCTGGGTCGGTATTTATGCTGCTGGCGAGGTGCTGGTAGAAAGTAAGGTGTTGCTGCTGGTTGGACGCAGCGACCCGGTTGTTTTCCCGTAGTTTTCAACGTTCTACAGTGTAATGTTCCCTGATTGACCATTTTCACCTACTTATTTGGCAGCGTTTGTGAAGCAGAGGACTGCTCAGTATTCCGACTCTTCCCTTTAAATAAAACATTTTTTTTTTTAAAACTACTTACAAACAAAACTTACAAATTCCTCTTTAGCCTTGGACACCGACACAGTGTCACAGGCTCTATGTTTCTAGTCTCTTTCTATTCCAAGCATGATTTCTAGTTGTCTGACCTGTCAACTAGTACACTTCAATTACAGCCTATGTGGAAGGGATAATACCACACAAGTTGTATTTCCCGAGAGATGTTCTGAGCCGTAATCCAGTACAATACAGTGGGAATGTACAAATTGGTCCCACAACCACTTAACGCTTGCCAACAACATGCAATATGTAGCTATATTAAAAAAAAAGAAATCAGTCATTTCTGCCAACTTACACTGCTGGGAAACATCTGGCTACACAAGACGAAGTTCCTTTTGCTGTCCTTAGCCTGCATCATGCATCATAGGTGTCAAACTTATACCATAAGTATATTTTGAATTGTTCCAACGTGATTATGAATTATTACACGACTGAAACTCCCCCATTTTCTCCTCGTATTCAGCAAAGATAGTTTTTGCGACCCCCTACTGCAAATGTGTAAAAGCTTTATTAAAAATCCAGACTAAACCACTGAGAAATTTCGTAGCAAAATGCCTTTTTATATATATTTCCGTTGCCCTCTTCTTCTTCTCTCCATCCAGCGACTCTTTGGGCTCTTTCATCTCCCCTTCTCTTGTCTATCCTCCTGTCCCTCCTAACCTGGTGGGATTTGCTCCTCTTGGATAGGTTCAGAACCAGATGGTGCTCAAAGGCTTAAAGGTTCTGACTGGCACTGTTTCTGATTGTGCTTATCTGGCCGTGAGCTGCCTCTCTTGCTGCTGAAAAACATCCGGGCCAGTGGTTCATGTCTGTTTATGCGGAGCGCAGCTGACCTTTGGGATCCCGGCCTTCCAGTCCGCTGCACAGGGGACAAGCTGCCTGCCCCCAGTACTCGATGATGCAAGGCACTTGGTACTTAATAAAACCTTTATACCACATGCATACATGTGTGTGTGTGTGTGCATGCGCTGTACACGTGCTGAGAAAAAATTGTGGAAATACTGACACTGTAGATATTTCAGAGAAAATTGTACTTATTGGGTACATGGTGGACACCAATACAAAAAGGCATTATGAGATCCTCTCTCACTCACACACACACACACACACACACGCATACACCCATTTCGACACATATCATACTACCGAGTTTTTGGCAGAAAAAAAAGAAAAACACTGAAATGGACAATTTAATATCATGCTCTGCAACTCTGAACAGTATCTTCCCTTATCTGCCTCGTCATGCAGGCAGCTGTGGGTGTTCAGACTGCATGTGCTCCTGAAGAGGTGTGTGATAAGGAAAGGAAGGTGGGTAGCTAAGAAAACCGCAACGTGACAGAGATACTAAAACCAATATGGTGGTCTTCTCCAGAAAGCGAAGACCATGGCAACAAGAAGAAGAAAAAAAAAAGGGGGATTTCATTTTCAACTCACAGATGGAAGAAGCATGAGAGGCCAGATGCTTCTTTCGCCAGAACTTGAATTTCGGGATGAATTAACAAAAAGGGAACATTTAAATGTGTTTTGCTCTCGCAGCAGTGGTGATGAGTACTTTCTGATGTATTCATGAGTTCTATTTTTATTTTCCAATTTGTCCGGCTTAGAATGCGCACATCCAAACGAATAAAGACTTATTAGTGCTCCTTCACAAATCAGTGTGATCACCTGCTGCGATGCTTGAAAATCACTAATACAAACCAAACGAAAATAAAATTAACCTCAAATATATCAGACTAACATCGCTAAACGTTTAGGCTTTTATCAAATCTCAATTTGTTTTTGCAAAGATTGGTGGGGGAACACAGCACAACTGAGGAGACGATAAACGCTTCAAGCTGTTGTTAACTGCCATTGAGTAACAACAGGTGAACTTTTCCTCCTTGAATTCTGTCACTAAATGTTAATTTAGTATTTTGGAAACTTGGCCCTGCATCAGTTTTAAATAGATTCAGGGTAAGCCAGTAGGTGACACTGTTCTCTGTAAAGATCTTTGACTTTGTAGTATGACTTTCAGTGTAACCCTCTAAAATATTCCAGGGATAGAAAGGCAGTGAGGAGCATGGGGAGAAGGAGGGAGCGAGTCACAAAAAGACAAGTGGTTGTTTTCCGAGGCCACTAATTGTGTCTTAACGTGATTGATTCCTGTTTTTAGACATGTAGCTCTCTGTCAAGGACACCACCATCCCACTGACAAAAAATAATGCCATGTTTGTATCTCTGAGACGATCTGTGTGTGTGTGTGTGTGTGTGTGTGTGCACGCATGCTTTTGCCTGTGCGGTAGTTACCTAGATTTAATTTTGTCCTGGTTTTCGCAGGTACTCAGTATGCTATACTTTCCATACCCATGCATCAAATCTGATGAGAGCAACACATCTTCTCCGATTGGAGGCAGAAAATCAGTTTACTTTGAATTCCCCTCAGAAACAGGACACCTTAAAGTGGAGGACAGGCCGTCAGATGAATGAAATGCACTTCATTAAAGGGGATGTAGAGACATTAAGTGTGTGTGTGTGTGTGTGTGTGTGTGTGTGTGGTGTGCGTGTGTGTTGGCCATATATGTATTATGCATATGTTAACGTGTGTGTGCAAAATTGTATGATTGCATGTGTCTATGAATAGCTCTCATCTGAGTGCATTTGGTTGGGGGGAGCGAAATGTCTTTACTTGATTGTATTAGGTTATTTGAGTGTGTGCATGTGTGCTTGTGTATACTTCCATCTTTCTGAGGACCAATTACAGTTTTATAACATGTAAGTGAGGATATTTTTTTTTTTAACTGAGATCCCCACTATTTGAGGGATAAGGATTGTAAGGTGAAAAAAACAACAATGTATTAGTCCTCCAAATGCTTTCCGACGTCCTTACCTTGTCTGTGGCCCTAAGCCCATTAGTCCCTTGTGAAGATGTTAATCTTCAAAATTGGGCCTAATGATAAAAAGCTAATACAATTCCCTAAACAGCTGAGGACTCTAGTAAAGTATATTTGTTAGGAACTATTTTCAGCGACAGTGCACCGTTTTTGTGCACAAGTGAGCATTTGTGACAGCAGGACAGCGTTGCATTTTATTTTGTCGTGCACATTCAAAAGGACAAAATAAGGTGCAACAGACAGCGTGTAATGTTTATGTTGCCACTATTTTTTTTTTTAGATGACAGAATTAAAAAGAACACATAGTTGCAGTCTTTTTTCTCCTTTCTCTTGGCTTTCCATCTCACTCCATCAACCTTTTTCGTTGCCCTTTATTTCTTCATCTTCCTTCACCATGTACATTTCCCCTCCTCTCTCTCTTAATCTCTCTCTCTGTGTGTCTCTCTCTCTCTCTCTCTCTCACACACACACGCACACACACACACACACACAGACACACACACACACACACGCAAACACACCTACAAACACACCCTTTAGCTCCTGCGTGCCCCCATCATGGGCAACAGTTTTCCCATTCCCCTTCCATTAGCAACTGAAGGTCATCCTAATGGGGCCACTGGCAGACGAACATAATTACAATTTAACACAAAGACAATTAGACATTGATAGGACTACCTACCCCCACCTCACACACTCACACACACACACACACACACAGAGGGTTCCCCAGCAATCATTCCATTCCTCTCACAAATCCCTGCCATGATCGCTATCATTCTCCCACTCTCAGTCATTCCATCTGCCATCAGCCATTCCCTCACTCAGTCTCTCCATCTGCCCTTTTCTCAGTCTCATTGACCCTTTCAGTCATTAGCTTCTCACTCACAGTTGTCCAAAAGTGGAGAATGCTAGTGCTTGCTGCTACTGCGGGTTATTTTAAGTGAAATTTACAAATTGTAACATTGAAAATAGTGTACACTTTACATAGAAAGCATCTATCTTTCTGGATAAGACACGCTTCATAATTAAATAAGTGTTTCAGAATAATTGATCAAAGTAAAGACAGGGAAAAAAAATAAACCAAATAAAGGCAAGTCTATATGGGTGGCTGTTGAGCGGATTTTTTTTTTTTTTAAAGGTGTCCACATATCTCAGAAAGCTGCTGGTGATGTAGGGCCGCAATAGTTCTCTAATGTAGACAGATGACATATCAAACAGAGTTTTAAAAGCAACCCTTTCTCCTGGAAAACGTTTATACTTCCCATTTGTCTTTGCCAAACAGTGAGTTTTTTTGAGTGAAACACGTGGCCTCTTTCAAGTGAAAGGAGTTCTATATTCTTGTATCACAGGCAAGTCAAAGGGAATGGGGTCTTGGGGTGGATGGTGGGATGACAAAGCTCAGGACTTTGAGACAGAAAACCGTGTTTCACAGTCGAACAAGTTTTCCAAAGTAATTGACAAAATACGAGAAGCTCTTTCTGATCCGACGGCCCAATGGGTAGGACAAAAAAAACCTTTAAAAAAAAACGATGACATGAGGATTTGGTTGAGTTAAGGTTTAAAATAACAGGATGACAGGATGAAATAAATAAAAGCATGAATAAGGATCATCTCCGTCTCAGCTTGAGATACAATAAGCCCACGTTTAGCAATGTACCTTAGCTTGGGGGGGGGGAAGAAGAAGGAATCAGACATTTCAAATGCTGGTTTAGAGTCAGTGCCCGGTCTGCAAGGAGGAATAGTGCAGCAGGAACAACCACAGTGAGCTGTGGGATCAAAAACCTTATCTACCATGATCCCTGTCTGACCTCTCTCTCTCTCTGTCTGTCTCTCTCTCGCTCTCTCTCTCGTCTTCTCTTGCCCTTCCTATATTGCATTTGCCCCAAAAAATCATAAAAAAAAAACATTATAGCTTATTTGATCAATTCGTAAATCCTTTTCATACACATGCAAGACAATAATCAACTAGTGTTGCCTCAAAAGGAGATCATTCAGTGAAGGACAGCGAAAGACTTGATTCTCACACAACACGATGGGTAATGCAGGCATCATTCAGCAAAATACTATGCTGTGTCATTATTTGATGGAAATCGCACAATGCATGTTATTATGTATAATGTAGAGAAGAAGTGACAGACGCTGAGATATGTGCATAGATTACAGCTTCCGTCTTCCATCTAGCCAGTAGGATAAACCTCCTAAGGGCATCACTCATCTCGGAAAGTCAAAGTGGCGCTCGATCGAGTGTTTTCCGGTAACTCATACAACACTCAGACACGACTTCCGTAATTTGGAAGGCTGTCGTGCTGAGTCAAGGGAGGTTGGGAAGAACAGGGCACTTAGATTTTCTGTGCGCTTGTGCGTTTGTGTGTGTGCGTGCCTGTTCACATGCTTGCACTTAACACAGTCTCAGCTGATGAATAGTTTAGCAGAGTTTCATTCCATCTCATTTAAAGGCGTTACATGTCTCCCCTGGTTCCGGGTTCCTTCTCATCTCATTACAGCTGTCAAGAAAAAAAAAAACTTCCATGAGCATCAGTGAGAAAACAGCAGACTGAGTTAAAGTTGCTGTTGTAGCCCTTTATTGGATAAAAAGTCTGATAGTGTTTGATCAGGTTAAGTTATCTTAGCTGTGTATGTCTAGGTGTGTGTGTGTGTGTGTGTGTGTGTGAGAGAGGTGAGTCTTGGAACTTGCATTGACTAGACTTTTAGAATGATAAAATTAATTGACGGGGGACATTTCCACCGTCATCAGATTAATATCGCTTTGTCCTTCTCTCCATTTAGAAATTGCCCAGATTTATGTGACTTATTAAATTCATTTGGTTTGAGGATCTTTTTGGTGTCACATGTAAATAAATATGAGGTCCTTTTGACACTTTAAATGGGCTGCAATAAGGTCTACCGGATGCTCATGTTTTTTACACAATGCAATCAATCCTTCCTGGTTTGGTGTACCTTCCTGTGGAGTGGGATTTATGTGTGAAGATTGTCATTATCTCCTTTTATTGAATGCGATAAAATGTGGATGAAAGTAAATCCTAAAAAGGAGATTTCTGGATATTCAGGCTACTTACAGCAGCAGTGTCAGGAATGTGAATAAGTAAAACCTCCCGAAGGAATTCAGCTGTGAATTTAAGAACCATTTTATTTAACAATTCATATGCACCACCATTATGCATGGACACTTCAATCAGTCACAAAAGTTATCAACATAAAACAAACCAAATGCAAAAGAATTTGCTTTTTTTGGAAATTTTCTGGGGCTTTTTTCCTTTTATTGTCGAGCACAGCTGAAGATAAAACAGGAAAGGGGGGAGAGAGGGGATGATATGCAGCAAAGGGCCACGGGTCGGCTTTTGAACCAGGGCCATTTCGATAAGGGCTCATCCTTTGTACATGGGCCGCCTGAGGTACTGTCTCCCCTAAATCCATTACCTATTAGGAGCCGATCCCACTGTGCGAAAGGCTCCTCCCAAAGCCCATTGAAAGCTGAATAACTTCATACCGTCCACTACTTAATCATCATCTGCAGGACCTGCACTGGGTCATCCGCCAACACCATGAACTCTTTGGTTGCCCAAATGGCCAACTAAGCCATCCTAGATAGGAAATATACCAGCACTTGCACATGACTCCTGCAGCTAACACCCCATGTACCAGCCTTCACCGGAGATGAGCGGTCCCTTTTTCAATGAGCAGCTTGTACAGGGACCTCAAGACCATCAATTGATGCATCAAATTTGTTACCCAGTTCATGCTCTTCTCGCAGGACTTACTCTTAAACTTTCCAACACTCAAGCTCTTGCTGAATGTAATGAATGACCAAGAAACAAACAAAACAACAAAACAAAAACGAAACAACAACAACAAAATCGAAATTTGGGGCCTGTGAACGCTTACTAACAAAAATCCCATTTTTCATGCAGTGTGTTCAGCCAACATCTCTATAGACCTAATTATTGCAATAAATCAGTGTTCATCAAGATCAAATCAAAACTATGAATGGTGCCAATGGATTTCTGGCATGTACTATATGACTAAATGTGAACTGTGCTGTGTAAACATTGTTAAAGTAGGGTGGTGACATGTAACTTTCCAACTTGATATAATTATGCATTTGTGTGTATTGCATATTTTCTGGTGTTGTTGACTGACCACATCCCTCATATTCAGTAAATTCATAGAGAAACAGAACACACTGTATTTGTAGATGGTATATTGTTAAAGCCAGGGTCAGGACAGCAGCTTCCTGTGAAATATCTGCTAGCATAGCCCGTGACCATTTATAAAAGTGACAGCAGTATTTTCCATTTATCTCTTTGTGCCCATGCCTTGCATTGTTAATCGTAATCCTGTTTGTACAGTCATGCTCATACTGTATCTTCGTCTTTCAAAGTAGCCTGACATTTCAGCAGGAACAGAAACTGCTAAAATAGCCACATTATTATTTAGACAAAACAATTTTTCACTTTGATTGCAAACGGTACATCATTTCATATATATATATATGTATGTATGTATGTATATGTATGTATACCATTTTAAGATACTATGTAACTGGAGATGTAGGCGCACATGCACACATGGCAGATGTGTGTTATCCTGGCCGTGATCCTATGCATTATATGATGTTTACAAGGAGCATAAATAACCTGGTTTATTCTTTTTTATCGAGATCATTTCTGTCTGAAAATGCCCCTTAAGCGATTTCTACAACAGAATGCATGTTAAAGCTGCGGTTAGTCATAGTGATTGGATCCCTATTGACCAGTAAACCAGTTATTTTAAATTAAGAAGGTTGAATGTTTTTTGGAATGCCACATAATTTATCCAAAGGCATCCATGGCATATTTCTCTATAGAAGCAAGAGCAAATATTGCTCATTCTTCACTTGTTGTCACACAATATTTCAGAAACTGATGATGAGAGACAACCTCATCGTACACAATGTAAATTGTGCATATTTATGCATGCATGAAAGGTTATTTTATGACATCCTCTTGTCATTATGTGACTCTTAATCTAGTCATTTGACTTTCTTCATCATTTTCATGTTCCTCATCTGCATAACATTATTTTTTACATACAGTTTATTTATACACATCATTTCATTTTCTAAAGCTCCTTATATGTGTTCTCATGATACAAGGTAGTAGGTATTTAGATTTAAAGATGTTTAGATTTAAATTGTGATACACACAGCATACAGTAAAAACCAAAAAGCATTTAAAATGAAATGGATACATTTACATACGTTTTTGTGTAATGTGCAGCTAAATCATTTGCTTCTCAGATTAAGGACTTGAGCACCAATATAATATACCAGACAATATTGATGACTCTGATGAAGATTGTGTCAAATGGTTAGTCTATTCTTTGTACTGCCTTACTCATATTCACTCTCAGCTGATAGAATAGCATTTGGCCTTTAAGTATGTCTCAAACAAAGCAAATATTTATCTTATCTTAAATAGTAAGGTCAGCATAATTGATATGCATCCAGCATGCCTCCACTCCGGTATCACAAGGACACATTCATTTTGCCAATTAAGTGAATTTTATCGCATTATTATTTAGTCTCATTCTCACGGCAGACTATGTACTTTTTTACCCCAACCATTAAACAGCTAGGAAAAACAAGGTTTAAGAGCAGAACTCTCCAGATGCCGTTATGGTGGGTGAAAGATTTAGAAACTCTTTCAGGTTTGTTTTGTGATCAGCAAGCTGAGTGGAAATCACCACTTGACACAAAACAAGCCTCTTCCTAAATGCCTAGAGATTACTCCTCTATTGCGCACCTCCTCTCCTCTATCGTCTCCTCAAGAGACACACTTAAATGCCAAGTTGGTAGGATCCATAACTTTCAGTTAAACCACTTAAGTGTGAATGTGATGACATGCAAAGCCGAACAAATCCCCCGACTTTTATTTTGAAACTGAACTTGGGAATAAGCCTAAACGATAATGGGATGAAATGTACTTAATTGACAAGACAAATGTGTCCTTGTGATACTGAAGCTGAGGCATGCTGGATGCATAGCAACTATACTGACTAATACTAATTAAGCTAAGCTAAATATGTGCTTTGTTTGAGTGAAACATGAAGGTGGAATTGCATTCTATCAGCTGAGAATGAGTATGGCACATGAGTACAAAGAAACCCTGACCATTTGACACAATAGTGTCTTTATCAGAGTCAACAATATAGTATGTCATACTGTATCACATTGGTCTGTTTCCACTATTAAATAATGGACTGCATTTAAATAGTGCTTTTTTCTAGTTGACCATTCACAGTGCTTTACATGCCAACATTCACACACATACACTGACAGCAGAGGCCATCCTACTCACTGTGTTACGGGTCTTGCTCAAGGATACGTCGAAGGATTTAACCAGGAACCTGGAACTTTCTGATCACTAGACAACTGCTCTACCTCCCGAGCCATGCGGCCCAAGGCTGCAAATCAGTCAGTGTGCTCCAGTCCTTGAGCTGAGAAGCACCTGATTTAGCTGCACATAACTCCACTTATCATGATGTATGCCTCAGTTTTATGAAAGCCTTGTCAGTGGTCTTTAATTTACATAGAAAACCCTTCTGAATCAGTGTCAACGCCCCTAGGCTTATGCATGGCCTTGGGGACCAAAAAAAGAAATAAATGCCAAAGCAGCTACGTATGTACGACAGTAGCTAAACATTAGTTTTTCACACAGTATAATCCAACCTGAAATGTGCAATTTGCAACTTTGCCCTTAAGTCCTGTGTGATCCAAATGCTCATGAGTGCCAGTCTTACTCACAATGAATAAAATTCATCTCTAAGCTAAAACTTCAGCTTTCCTCTCTGGCACAGGGCGATTGATTATGGAATAGTAAATACAGTGTGAAAGATGACAAAAAGTATTTTCCTTATGCCTTGCAGGGACAAAAAAGACCATGAATATTAAATTCTTCCATTGCACTGCACTCTTTTGTTGTTAGAGTGGGGTGGAGAGCAAGAAAATAAGAGAATGATGACAAAAGGGGGAAAAGGAAGACAGGAAAGAAATGAAAATAAATGATAGGAGAAACGATATGAATATATATATATATATATATATATAATAAGTATTCTTGTATGGGGAAGAACAAGAAACCTTCAAGCAACAACAAGAGGCTCAGCGTAAGTTTAATCAGGAAGACTCCCTTTATGCTTCATTCATTTTCAGTTCTCTCCCTCGCTCCTCCAGCTGCTTCGAATCAGCTCATTATGGGCCTCCACTCTTTTAGTTGACCAACTAGATTTTGTCACAATCTCCAGCAGTCGATCATGGTGCTGCTGTCAAATTTAAAATCTGTTCTCCTCTCTGCTGTCGTCAGCTGTCATTTCAGGCGATATCGCTGCGTCCCTCCTCCACCCCGTTCACCTCCTGTCATCATATCCAGTGCCCAGGTTGAGCTCATCAGAAGTCCACTCCTCATCAAGTTCAGATCTTCAGCATTCTCTTCATCCCAACTCCATCACCACCAGTGTCTAGACCCTAGATTTTTGTTCACAAAGAAATAATTCTCTCCTGATTGAAATAAGGATGTAGACTTAAGCCTATGTCATTGAACCATGTGTCATACATTGGCTTCTTCCTCAATTCAGAATTTCCACAACAACCTTAGGGACAAAACATTTTATTTCGAAGAATCTTCCTCTCCATGGCTCACAAAACACTATTGGACTTTTCATATTCCGATTCTGCGAAGCAGTTGGAGGAATAATTACTCCCCAAGAACACTCCCCGGTCTGATGCTGAACTGATGCTGAACCCTGAAGCTGTAAACAGGTCAAATGACTTTTGCCTCTCTCATGGGATCCACCCGAAATTATGTCCTTAGCTTCTTAGCATAAAAGCTAGGGGGGATGTCTCTGTTGTATTAGTGATATAAATTGAATTTCTTTGACCACCCTTGCTAGCATTAATGTTTTTTCAGGGATTGTCTGTCTTGTTTCATGTGTCTGTCTTTTGTTGTTTTTTTTGGAAATGTTGGAGAAAAATTGGTCTCTGTATCCTATTATGATTTGTTGAAAAAAAACCCCACACATTTCTGTTTACAAGTATTTAAAGACATATACAGTAGGTGTAAATTCCTGCAATTTATATGATCAAATAAAAGGACATCTTGAGTTTTTAGCCAATAAGATGCCGATAAAGAAACTTGAACATATAGACATTGGAAGGTTAATTATTGTCACAGTCTGCTTCGTTACTTCTTGTCTCATCCCGGTACTTTTCCACACCCCGCCTCCTCCTCACCCCACCAGCCAGCCCCTCCCACCTCATCACCTCACCTTGGACTCAGGCTGCAGCCAATTTGCAATCAAGCCCTTATTTAAGCCTCTCCCAGTCACTCACTCATTGCCAGATTGTTCTACGTAATGCCAGACTCTCCAGCTACTACCCCCGGACTGATGTCCTGTTTCTGACCCTGCCTGTCTCCGACCTACCTCCCTGGAATACTCACCAGGCTTCTGTCCCCAACCTCAAGCTTGGCTTCTGCGTCTCCAACTTTTACCTGAGTCTGCCTGTTTCCTATGAGTTCCTCTACCTGCTGATTCTGGTGAATAAGCCTCTGTGTTCACTATTCCTGGTTTCCTGTGTGCTGCATTTGTGTTCATACACCTCCTGTGACAATTATGACTAAACCAGAAATTAAACTGTGAATATTTGGGGCTTACATTCAGCAGGTGATGAGGTTTCTATTGGATGTGTTGGCAACATATTTTGCTATCATATTAGCCATTTGAGCTTGGTGGGCTGATGTACTGTAGGGTTGTTTTCAATCTAAAGTTTTTCTTAGGGAAGATTTCTACCAGCCAGAAATGTATGCCTTAATTGCCTTTGTTCCGTAAGGCCTATCAAGATGGGACACGTAATGTGTCTTAAGGATAATTTCTAGCAGCAGTTTGAATGAAATATAAACCCCAAGAGTTTAGTCTGTGTTTTAAGATAAAATGTTCATTATCAAATGCTGCCTGGTCAATCTATCATATTTTAAGATTATGCTTTAATACATTTAAGCTTGCTCCTGCTACATGCTGAGTGACTCAATAAGCACCCTGAATTTGCTCCAAAAATGCTATCAAAGCTCATTATTTTTTTTCAGTGTATCCTCAACAGCTCTTGAAAAGGAAGTGCGGAGAAAACAAGGGGGAAAAAAAATAAATCACATGAGGTCACTATGGTAAAAGTAGTCAGGGGCAAATGCTTTAACTTAAGAATATAATCAGAGGCTTGTGCTCAAACTTAGTATGCTTTGAAATGAATGTTCCAATGTAGGCACATGTCATTCTTCTAGCCTAGAGGTACTCCCACAGTATGTAAGAGGCTTGCCTGGGATGTTCATAATAACATAGGGCTATAAATGTATATGTACTGTTGCTGCAATCCAAAGGAGAGTTAATCAACCATTGCAATTGTCTCCTACATTGGCACAAAACCCCTACATACACCAGCGCATGTGTATGAAATCTGTAAACATACGCGTACACACATGAGCACTCCTACACAGCAACGCACTCCTACATGGGTTAATTAATTCAGGTTTGTGATGAGGAGAGGCAGAAAACAGTACTAAACTAAAACGGATAAAAAAAACCTCAAACAATGAGTTAACATTGATTGGCATCATTATTGACAATAACTCTGTAATCCTTCATAATCAACATTATACACAATGAAAGCCAATACGGCAGCAAAACATTTGAGGCAACCTGTTATTACTGTAGAAAAGCATGGCCTATAATTATAACTGTCAAATCATTAAAATCACTTTCCCCACAGTTCTGTTTTTGTGAAGGAGTCTAGGAAAAACTCAATTCTGTTGTGATTGCCTTGGCGCACAGACTAATGATTCATTTTCAACACATTGCTGGCTTTGTTGTCTTGCTGTTCTGGGATTTTCTATTCTCTTACTTGGTGACATTTATTCAGGCACACAGTGGTTTTGAGTATCTTGACTTGAAGCGTCCCAAGTGGATGTGCATTTGCCTGCCAAAACACAAGTTCACTTGACATAAATAAATGTGGCAGTAAGTGGGCGAGCTTCAACCAGTTCTGCGTTGGAACAGGTGCACCAGCTGGCACTACTGGAGAGGACCAAATCCCCTCTCTACCTCCTGCTGGTGCTCCAAACACACCTGCCGATGACACAAACAAATGAGGCCTACCCTCAGCTTGCGTCCTCATCACTTCCCTCTTCCTGACATGTTCCTTAAACATTTTCTCCAAAATCTAACCTCTTTAAAAATCCCTGGATCCTTCACATTCCTGCTCACATTTCATCATCTTTGCTTTCCTCTTTACAATGAAGCTTCTCTACTCTAAGGGTGCTGAGTCACTGTTCAAGCCTTGAGGTTATGTGATATTTTAGACCGGATTAAACAGGCTGAGTTAAGCTTGCAGGGCTAGTTGGCAAGCTAAAATGGTTAGCTTATTGCTAACAAGCTAGCAAGCCAGAAACGTGCTAGTGTTACGCAATCACATCCCCCACTAGCATTTGTGCTCAAGACCGTACATATTTTCTTTCAATAAAGAGTAACTGAAGGTGGATGAACATTTTCCACGCTAGCTAGCAAGCATTTTTAGCTTTGTCGCTTAAGTGATATATTCATACCATCCACTCCTATCTCATAACTTTCTGCAAACTGCTCCTCACTGTGAATCAGTTTATTTTCTGATGGGAGGATTAAATGTAAATGGATGATTTACTCATCTAATAAGCAATGATACAGTAGCATCCTCCATTTGAGTGTTTTTTTTTTTTTGTTTTTTTTCCCCCGTTCAAGATAAGAGCGAGATGGCTTGCTATCATCAATGTGTGTTTCAAAATTCACCAAAGCTGAACTTGACATAACACTTTTTTTTTTTTCTTAAAAGATCAACTGCCATAGATTTAAGTCACCCCCACGAGCAAATCCATTCATTGTGCCACTTCTATTGAAATGCATTGATTTCACGACAAAGTTCTGCTGTTTGTTTGAAAATGGAAGACCAGGCATTTATCCAGTGGACAGTAAAGGAAAAAAAGGCAATTAAGCATTATCTGCAAGACTCCCAAAGGCAACCTATAAAGTACAAAACCGTACAGTACTTGAGTGAATGCACTAAAATTCAACTGTTTCAGTGAGCGGTTCCTGTCCTGAAAATAGAGGAGAAAAGGGTTAATGATTGCAGTCAGTAACTCTGGCTTAATTCCAATGGCAGTATTAGCTTAGTTGAATTGCTTCAGCATATTTTCATTTTATTTAGCAGGAATTAAACCTGTAATGGAATACTTTTAAAGTGTTATTAATATTTAGAGCATAACTTATACTTTTACTTGAATAAGATATCTGATTTGATCTTTTTCCACCACTTCTTTATACCATCATTCTTGAAGGGTAAGAATAAGGGGCAAAAGTGGTTTTGCCTGGGGACCCCAAATCACTAAATTGGCCCTTGCGTCGTCATCATGTCATCTCCCCTATCGTTCTTTTTCCCGCACTGCTTCTTCATCTTCCTTTTCCCAAATGTCCTCGCCATCCCTCTGACTGACAAAGGAGAGTAAGAGAGTAATTCAAAATAGTGAAGCAGTTCTTCTGACAGCCTCCCTGCCGTCAGTCCAAACACAGGTCAGGTGTGAAATAAGAACTGCTCAGACGGAACTCTGTACTGCATGTGTCTGTTTTCTGTGTGCTACCGCATGTATGTGGGGATGCATGACTCCGTGCACCTTGACCTGTTTGTTTTTCTAAGCACGTGTGTCATTTATACACACGCTGTGCTGATGGATGTGTGACGAGCCGTACAGATTTTTTGTTTGTTTCTTTTTTCTTTGACAGTGATCGATAGGAGGATCTAATTACATTAAACAAAATGTCGCTTGTGCAACAGTTCGGAACAGACCAAACCTCAGAATTTGAACATCTCAATTAACATAAGCAATAATCACAGCAAGTGTCAAACTCACACCTGGTTATTATTCGCTGTAAGTGTTCACTAGTCTCAACAATAGATATTTATTAATGTATTGATTCCTGCAGGGAGGTCTCCCCCAAATCCTTGTTCTGCTTTCTCTCCACCGCCCTCATTACGGGAACGGCCATCATGATGAAGTAGGAGTGGTCTTTGTTTGTGCATCAGCATGTGATCGTTGCATGAATTGTATAGAAATTGTTTGCATTCATGAGTGATGGAAGACTTTTTGTCTGAAGCAAGAGACAAGAGATTTGACACAGGTATAATAACAAATTAGAGCAAAAAAACAAATTGGCTCTAGTCTTATCAGATCACAGACTGAAATAATAAGCAGGGCCATTGATTCCGTCTAGGTGAAGTTAAACAGAAGCCTGTGACTGTGGGAATGATATGCACCCCTGCAGATGTGTAACTGGACACAGTGCCGTGTTTATCGATTTGTGTTCACTTTCATTGGCTGGCACCATGGGACTTGAACATTTAATGAATAACAAAGGCACATGCACTTTACTAAAACAATTGTAAAACAAATGCTCTCAAAAACAAACGTCCTTCACAAATGGTTGGACGTTGGCAAAAAGTACCCGATTTGTTTTGTTTCTTTTTATATCTTTTCTATCACAATTTAATTCATATGTCATGGTTACTGCGCCAAAACTTGTTACGTCAATACAGTCTCTAACTCACCTCAAACACTAAAAGGCATATGGAGGTCATGCCTCCCCCCGCACCACAGACACCTACGCTCACTGCAAATTAGGTAAAAATAGCAGTGCATAAATAAACAGGCAAATACACAAAAACACAGCAGTGGATGGCTTTGTAGGAAGATGCGGGAGAAGCCGTCTGTCAGTGTGGAAGCAGAGTGGAGAGGCATGGATGTTTGGATTCAGGTGCTGTGGCCCCTTTGGGAGGTTCCTCACCTAAAGCCACAGCATACCAATGAACACACATGAACACAAACACACACACACACATATAACCCACACACACACAAAGACACTGAGGAATACTTGTCAAATTGACAGGATGCCTGGGGACCTTTCCATTCTGGGAAAGCGCTTTCTGCTTTTGCATAAGCAAACATTCACGCACAAAAACACACATGCGCACACACACGCATAAACAAAAAAAAACACAAAAAAACACTTGCGGAATAAATTTACACATCTACCGGTTTCATCAAAATATGCTACCAGTGGAAAGCCAAGCTGTCCTTGGAAAATGTAACATTTACTACTTTTATTTTTTTCATCAGCATCATTCAGACGAGACAGGAAGTTGGGCCAAGCTTCTGCACATTCATCTGGCAACAGGACAAGAATTTTCTTTTGAACTGGAAATCAGGTAACAGCAGTTTGTTTGATAATTGGGTTTCATGGCCATCTGTTGCCTTTTTAACAGCACACTACATCACATATGCAAGTCAAATTCTTAATGTGTGACGCAAATTACACCTAAACAAAAGTGAAATTAACAATGGCGAGCTGATTCTGAAATGTGTCTGTCTGTTTTTTGCATTACAGTTGTGTGTCATATACTGTAGCTCATAATCACTAAGGATACATTACTACGCATGCTAATAATAAAAGGCTTAATGTACTGCACATTCACATGCTTTTTCCTATCTGCTTTACAGTAAATCAGTAGTATAGAACTGCATTTCAGTAATGTCATTATTCATAACCAAACTGGAGCAGAAATTACAACTGAACTCACGGATACATCAGAGTTATATGAATAAATATGTTTCATTCAAGTGTCATAGACCTAAAGGGGCCCAGCCGATATGTGCCAAACACTGTATGTCTTATCTGACAAACGTAGCAAATTAAACATACAGCACTCTTGTACGCTGGTGGTAAAGCACTTGACAAATTGTCAATGTCAAGTGACACTTTGAGTCCTCGTCTGACACTGAATGGAAATGTCCACTTTCCAAAGGCAAAGGCAGACCTTAACTGAACACAAATAGGCCGCTGAGCTCTGGTAATATTTACTCCCTGTCAGGCCCTCCTGCTCTTATATCAGAGATGTTGATTTCATTTCTGAGGTTGTAGTTTGTCATGTGGGTTTTTTTTTTCTCAAATGGCGACTTCTCTTTACAGTAGACCAGGCATGACATTATCAAGGAACCTATGCAAAATGTTGTTTGCTGTTAAGTGCATATATCTGCTGTGTCAGGAGTATTTTTTCCCATGAGAAGAATATAAACCAGAAGGGCTCTGTGTCCCTAGAAATATTAAAGATTCCAATGTTATTCCCCTTAAACAAGGAGATCAGAATGCAGGGCAACTACAGAAAATGTTTTGCGGCCGGTAGATATTCCGAGTCTTGCTCAAGGACTTATCAACAGGGTATACATTTACTGACTTCGGGATGAGGAAGTCCCAGCCTCGAGCTGATGGGTGGGGTTTCAACTTGTTACATCAACCTGCTGCCCCGAGCGCTGTCAGTATTCATATCTGCAAATTGCTTGAGGGACTTGGGGTCCATAAGGCAGGGAGGAGGTGTAGCAGAATGTTCAGATTTTTACAATAGTGTACACATGAGATCAAGCTAACGGGATGAATTTGGCATGCTCAATTCTTTGCCATGCTCTGAATATTACCTTTTTAAAAAGGTAATATTCAGAGCCTCTTTGCACTTTCCAGAGTTTTCTGACACCATTTTATTTATACTTTTTACAATTACTTTTATTTCTGAGTGTAGATTTCTTCATTCCAGATATGATGTAATCTGTATTCCCCCAAAAATACAAAGAAAATGTCTTGTGACTGTGAAGCTCCGCTGCAATTAGCTTCATACCCACTTGGTAAATGGTGCAGGAGTTAGCCAAGTTCACTATCACACAACTTTTTAAGAGAGGTTTAAATCAGTGACTCTTACTGTTTGGTTGGGGAGAGTAAAATGTTTAAATACTCCGGGTGAAATGCAGTGTCACAGAAGTAGTTTAACAAGGACTGCAGTGTATAGTGATTTAGTGATTCCACTTATTGTGATATTTTTAGTTTTTTTTTTTTTTTTTTTCGTGCAGTTATTGTCATGTTCAACCCTCTGCTCCCAGATATGGTCCAGTAAAAATGGATTTTAGCTCAATTCACACAGATTTGAGAAATGTTTTTGAAATGGTTTCAAGCAGCTATTTAGGGATCAGTTTTGATAATGTCTGCTTTGGGTTTTCAGAATAAAGCACATTGTTATTGTTATATGTTTAAAGAGTCTCTAACATGGCATGCATGTTCACATGAATACCAAAATAACACATTGCACGTATGTTTGTGCAGACAGGTGCATGTTGATGAGATGTCAACGCATTGCTGGATGGTGGGAAAGAGACTCCTGCATCCTTGGCTGTGTTCCAGCTTAGGTGATTATACTGATGCTGGTATTTAATTGGTGTTCATAAATAAATGCATCAGTGAGGGACTGCCTGGTTTCACTTTCCTAACTACCTCATTCTGAGAATAATCCACACAACTTGGAGGCATCCTGTTTATGATGTTTGGATTGATCAAGGTGCTGTAGCATGATCTATGATGGTGCATAAAAAAAATTATAATAAAACATCCCATTGCACCGCAGCAGTTTGTTACTGTGTGCATAACTCTCTCTTAGTAATGTAGAAACACTTTCCCCATTGGCTAAAACAATCCAATTACCGCAAAAGATAGGAGCTCACTAATGAATCAAAGTTAGTTGCTTTTTTAAGAGATTGATGAATTTCTCATCACATGCGCATTAATTAAACTGTCTCCAGGACATGGTTCTTTTTTTTCTTTTTTTTTTACGGTTGCATTGTCTATTGAATCGTCCCCCACCACAGCATAGTAGTGGGTTGCATTTTATAATTAGCTTCTAAATTGGCTTTTATATATTGGTTAATTTGTCCCCTGAGGATAAATCCAAGCCTTGCCGATCCATGTTTTCGTGCCCTCCTTTTTTAAGTTTTTTTTTTTTTTTTTTATATATGTATACTTAGACAACAAGTTAATCACTGTGATGTTTTGTGTTCCTACAGCACAACCATTTGTATAACTTTTAATCTGATGTTTCTATACTTTGACATATGCACAGCTTTCCTTGTGGTGTTTTCACGTTGTTTGAGACAGAGTTTAAAGAAAAAGTAGTTGCAGAGACACAGTGTGTGATTAAGTCTCTGAATGTACCCTGTGAATACTTGGTTTCCCGTGGAAACATACACACCTTTTAATAAAAATGTCAACGTTACATTTCATCGTCTCCAAAAGAAAAGCATCAGTGATGAAGCGAACTTGTTTCATTGGTAAGAAATAATTGAATGAGGTCAGGGAAATAGCGCTGCGGGGCAAGTCTGATTAAGGTTAGAATATTTTAAACTCAGTTTCTTTTGAGGTGTGAGGGTCACACCAGCAGTGAGTTCTTAAAAAATATAAAAGGGTGGGCTTAGTGAGGTGGCATTGTCATGCTTAGAAAATGTCATTGTTTTTTTTGTAGGAAATACCAAAAAATACATACATGTCAAATGCATTTTAGTCATGAAAAGAAAAAAATTATGAAAAAATAATGAAATTATAATGAAAAAATAATGAAATTATAATGAAAAAAT